>VMDO01002306.1:41232-134507 GCA_007922755.1 Pedetes capensis
CCCCTTCCCCCCCCCCCCACACACACCAAAGGATTCTCTTCCACTTGCATGTCTTTTTGTGGGAATATTTTTCTATATATCCTTGGATCCCACTTATGTTTAAGGTCAAAACTTTTTCTGTAGTGATCTATCTTTTTACGTTGTCAGTAATATTACATGAATTTTCTAGCCCATTTGTATTATTACCATTCTTTGGTATTACTGGTATTATTATAATTATTTCCCGAACTATTAAAGTTGGGCTGTTTACTTTGAGGTCGCCCTCTCTCTCATTCCTCGCTCCTCCTTGTTCTTCCTCTCCCTCCTTTCTTCTCCCATAATTTCTTCCTTTTGCTAGATCCCTCCCTCCTTCTTACCACTCCCTAAATTGTCCCTTCTCTGCTAAGTTGACTTTAGCTTTTTATTATGTTCCAATTTCTGTATAGGATTTTTTTGTTCTTTTCATTTTGATTCAGCTCCCACATATGAGAACATGCAGTATTTCTCTTTTTAGGCTTGTGTTTGTTTACTTAAAATATTTTTCTCCAATTCCATCTATTTTGCTACAAATGGCATTATTTCATTTTTTTTTATTGCTGAGTGGTATTTCATTGTGTATATGTACCATAGTTTTTTTTATCCATTCCTCTGTTGATGGGCACTTTGGTTGATTCCATATCTTTGCTATTGTGAAAAGTGCTGCATTGAACATGGAGATACAGGTGCCTCTATGGTATGATGACTCATCTCCCTTTGGGGAAATTCCCAATAGTATTGTAGCTGGGTCATACGGTAGATCTACTTTTGGTTTTTTGAGATACTTCCATATGGATTTAAAAGGTTGTTGGACTAATTTACAGCTCCACCAGCAGTGTAAGAGAGTTCCCTTTTCTCCACAGCCTCACCAGCATTTGTTGTTATTTTTTTTATTGATCTTGGCCATTCTTACTGGTGTAAGATGGAATCTCAGAATTGTTTTGATTTGCATTTCCTTAATGGCTAGGGATATTGAGCATTTTTTCACGTGTTTCATGGCTTTTACAGGTCTCTTCATTTGAGAACTGTCTGTTCAGTTCCTTTGCCCATTTGTGTATTGGGTTATTTGTTTTCTTCGGTATTTTTTTCTTGAGTTATTTATAAATTCTGGAAATTAGTCCTCTGTCTGATGTATAGGATGTGAAGATTTTTTCCCATTCAGTGGGGATTTCCTTGACACTGTTGATTGTTTTCTTTGCTGTTCCAGATCATAGAGGAAATGGTTTCAATTTTTCTCCATTTAATATAATGTTGGCTGTAGGTCTGTCATAGATGGTTTTTTATGATGTTAAGGTGTTTGCCTATTATGCCTATCTTCTTGAGGGTTTTTATCACGAAAAGGTGTTGTACCTTGTCAAAGGCCTTTTCAGCATCAGTTGAGATGATCATGTGATTTTTGTTGGCAAGCCTCTTGATATGCTGGATTACATAAATCGATTTTTCTATATTAAACCAGCCTTGTATCTGTGGAATAAATCCCACTTGATCATGGTGAACAATCTTTTTAATATGTTGCTGGATTTGATTTGCCAGGATTTTGTTAAAGATTTTTGCATCTGTGTTCATAAGAGAAATGGGTCTATAATTCTCTATCTTAGATATATCTTTTCCTGGTTTAGGTATCAGGGTGACCGTAGCTTTGTAGAATGAATTTGGGAGTGTTCTCCCCTTTTCTACTTTTTGGAATAATTTGAGGAAGAAAGGTATTATATCTTTTTTGAAAGTTTGGTAAAATTCTGCTGTGAACCCATCAGGACCTGGGCTCTTTGTTGGAAGACTTTTTATTACCTTTTCTATTTCAGCATATGTGGGCTTGTTTAGGTCACTTACGTCTTCTTCGGTTAGTTTTGGTAAGTCATATGTGTCAATAAATTTATCCATTTTTTTCTACCAAATTTTTGTCAGCATTTATTTGTGTCTGTCATGGTAATTCTGTTGAGTAAATTTAACTTTTCTCATGTGAATATGTCTAATGTAGTAAATTTGGTAATGTTTGCAAGTAATAATTTGAGTCTTTTGTTGAGTTTTTTATAATATCTGGTTGATAAAGTAATGAAGAAAAGGAGACAGTCATGTTAAAATATTCAGACTTCAGTAGGTTTAATGACGTCAACCAATCCTCTGAATTTTTCCTCTCATGTTATCCTTTGGTGGACAACACCATAGTCATCTTTCTGAAGTTGTATTGTGCCATGGTAGGGGTAGGCTGCACAAAGAGATGTAGTATGGTGGGCAGGATTGTCCCTTGTGTTTCTGTTCCTTTGTTAACCCTTTTTTTGCCTTCTTCTTGGTCATTTGAACATTGTTTAGCATTCCATTTCATGTACTTATTGTATTTTTGATTATGCCTCAAACGTATTTTAATCATTGGTCTAGCATTATAATATGGAAATTTTCTCTTCATAGTCTGACCAATATCTGAGCACAGTGGAATGTTAAACATTATCTTCATATACTCCCTTATACTCTCTCCCATGTAGTAAGTACCTCATGAATCACATATATGTATACTGCACTGTAAACTCCACCAGACAATGTTATAATTTTGGTTTTAAATCAACTTTTCTAAAGATATTTTTATTTGTTCATATTTGTTATTTGTCAGGAGTGATTGAAATAAAAGATATAATTGAGTCCTAATATTATCATCATCATGGAAATGGCTTTTAGAGAAAATTGGTCATATGAATTTTATTGCTACCCATTTTTAACCAGTAAATAGTTGCCACTAATAAACACCAACTGCCTGCAGCTGTACCACTGTGGTGTCTGATCCCGTCAACTATCAGAAGCTAACCAAGGTCGGATCTGGTTGGTACTTGAATGGGAGACTGCCTGGGGACACCAGGCATGAGAGAAGGACCCAGCAGCCCACTCCCAAAAAACAATCTTCCATTGAAAATCACATGCATAGCAGAGAAGCACTGACAATAATGTTTCACCTGTTATACATAGGGTCACTACAAATTAGACACTGGCTAGATAGTACCTAACAACAACAATAAGTAGCAACTAGATAGAAATAGGCAAATAGCTGCTAGACAGGTATGGGCAAATTCAAGAGGGTACAAAAAAAGGATATGGCACTTGTGGCACCACCTGATGCCAAGTTACCTGCAAAGTAGTGCAAAAACTGGGTCCTTTTGTCCATACCACATCGGAAAATCTGCTTGAATTTATCTTTTAAGGCAAAGTTGAGAGCTTAGGTGGAGAGATGATGTTGACCAGGTTGCCTCATGCCAGAAGGAAATAATTCCTTGTTCCTTGGGGATATGGACCATAGAGTCTATAATGTCTTTGTATTGCTTATCTGCAGTGATTTGCATGCTGGCATGCTGCACCTGTAACAGCAGTATGACCTGCTCAATGGGCACTACCACAGTCTTGGAGATGGCCACAGCCACTCTACTTGCCAGGAAGTCCTTGGCAAAGCCCACAGCAGGACCTGACATATTGAAAGAAAAGAAGAAGTAGGTGACTATGAGACAGGACTGGGCTGTGAACTTGCATTGACTCCAGGACTCAGGGCTAACCAATATTTTTGATAGTTCTTTTAGACTAGGATTGGAGAAAAAGAATTTTTCCAGTTTTCTTTCATCTGAGAATGTTTACTTCATCTTCATTTCTAAATGATATTTTCAGTGGTTATAGAATTCTGAGATGATGGTCCTTTCTTTCAGCCCTTTGAAAATGTTCCACTGTCTTCTAGTCTCCATAGTTTATTACAAGAAATTGCAGTAATTCAAACTGTTGTTCTCCTAGAGGTAATGTGCTTTATTTTTTTTGGAGTGCCAGGGATTGAATGGATGGCCTTGAGCATGCAAGGCATGTGCTCTACCATTGAGCTATATGCTGAGCTACATAACTACATAATATTCAATATTTGACAGCTGTCAATAACTTTTTTGTGTGATACTCGGGGTTGAATGCAAGGCCTTGCACTTGCATGCTTTGCAAGTGTTGCACCACTGAGCTGCACCCCTAACCCATTTGTTACTTTCTGAGACAGGGTTTCACTAAATTATGCAGACTGCCTCTGGTCTCTAAATTGCAACCCTCCTGCCTCTGCCTCCAGAGTCACTGGGATTGTAAGCATGCCCCACTGTGCCTACCTATTAATAACTTTTTATCTTTAGTTTTATAGGATACATCTGGGCATGGGTTTCTTTGGGCTTATCCTGTTGAGGTTTACTGAGCTTCTTGAATCTATAGGTTTATGTCTTTTACCAAACTTGGTAAAATTTTAACCATTATTTATTATTTATTCAAAACTTTTTTCTTATTCAAATTTTTTTTCTGAGCCAAGTGCAGGGGCACACACCTGTAATCCCAGTGATGCAGGAGGACCACACATTCAAGCCCAAAGGCAATGTATGTAATTTAGCAAGACTTTGCCTCAAAAATAAGTTATAAACAATGGGCTGAGGGTGCATCCAGGTGGTAGAATGCTTGCAAAAGCATGCAGGAGACCCAGGGTTCAACCACCAAGGACTGCAAAAAACAAAAAATCAGAAAACAAAAACAACAAAACCCCCTATCTTTCTGTCTATCTGTATGTATGTATAAATATATATCTATATATATCACATTATTTTTCCCTACTCTGTAGGATTTCCATAATGTAAATAGTATACCTTTTTGTATTATCACTCGTGTTTCTGGGGATCTGTTATTTTTAAAATCTATTTTCTTTCTGATATTCAGATTGGACAATTTATTTTGACTTATCACTAAGTTCACTGTTTGTTTTCTATGTTATTTCCATCCAGTAAGATTCTAATTCTGGTTATTATATTTTTCAGTTATTTCCATTCAGTGAGATTCTAATTTTGGTTATTATATTTTCAGTTCCAAAATTTCTGTTTGGTTCTTTATATCTTCTATTTACTTGATAAGACTTCATATATTTCTATTCACTTCAAGAGTGATGTTTAGTTTGAGTATTGGGTCTTCATATCAGAAATGGTCATTCTGAAGAGCTGCTTGTTGCCAGTAACACATAAAGATCTGAAGACAAAAGAATTCTGGCCTTATTGGGAAGAAAAAAAATTCTGAATACCTCATCTGAAAAATCGCTTAGATCTTCACTTTTGAGGGAAACAGCATCTTGTGGGTCTCACTTAAAAGCCACCTGCTGTGACACGTGAATATGTTGCATGACTTGCCTTGGACATGCCTTCCATGGATGGGTATTTGTTCTCAGGTGTGAGGCAGAGTGCTGACCTTCTGGCCAATCTCATGGCTAACCTCAACATAGCTACCATCTTTACCTCAAAGTGGGCAGTTTAGGGCAGCAAGAAACCAGCAAGGTATCAGTGCTCCTTCACTCATTGTGCCAAATTGTTGGATAGCATTTGGCTTACTGCACCGAATGCTGTTTTTCATTGTCAGAACTGAGACATCACAGCATGAAGTAAGATACTATTTTGCATTGAGATTTTGTTTTGTTGGTGTTGCTGGACTGATAAAAGGTTAAGGAAAACAAAAGCACAAACACTCTCACCACTGACTAAGTAAAGGATGTTTGCTAATACCCTGGTGGCATTTTGGAGAACTTTCATTTTTCCATGCATCCCTGGTCAGAGGCTAGGATTTGCAATAAATGGCCCATGTAGCTTCATCCAGCCACATTAATAATCAAAATTCTTCTCTTTATCATTCTGACCACTAGTGAATTTCATATGGTAAATCAATTTCCTGTCTTTGTCAATAAAATACTTAGAATTGAAAAGGTATATAGTACATCTGAAGGCAGGAGATGTGTATGAAATCTTTTTACAGCTTTATTATGAATGACAAAAATTGTACATAATTAAGGTATACAATGTGATGTTTTGATATTACGTATGCCTTGTGAAATTATTACCACTATAAAGCTAATTAACATATACATCACCTTTTTAGTATGTATTTGGTGAGAATATTTAAGACCTACTCTCTTAGCAAATTTCAGGTACACAATAAAAAATTATTAATTCTAGCCACCACAATTTACCTCAGACAAGCAACAAGTTCTCTTCCTCTATTTTTCTGGAAAATGGGAACACCAAGAACTCTCTTGCTGTCTTTCTGCAATGCTAGGAAGCTCAATGAGGCACTCTGCAACTATTAGATGGGATATTTGTTCAGAATTTTCTTGAAGGGAAGCCCTGTGCCACAGTCATTTTATTATTCTGAGATCTAGCAGGTGTGTGATAAATATCTGATGGATAAAATGATAAAATATTATTTGATAAAAACAACCTGAGTTATTTATAAAACAGTGATCAAAAGGATAATGTAAAGATTGAATGAGATAATATGCCTAAAAAGTACATAGAGCATAGCAATGCCCAGGACATACCAAGTATTTAAAATTATTTTTCTCCTAAATCTTGGAAGTTTGTTTTATTTGTTTGTTTGCAGCACTAGGGGGTTGAACCTAGGGCCTCACATATCTAGGCAATTGCTCTACTACAGAGCTGCTCCCCAGCTCCTTTTTTTTTTTATCTTGGGGCAGGCTCTCACTAAGTTGCACAGGCTGTCTCTAGCCTTGAATTTGCAATCCACCTGCCTCAGTTTCTGAAGTTGCTGGGATTACAGGCATGTGCCTGGCTTCTTGGAAACTTTTTAAGCAGATTTTTAAAAATTTGAAGCACCAGGGGTCTCAGAACAATAACTGAACATCACCTGAATGTACAAGTCAGTGGACCTCAAGAGTCAGCCTAAAATATCAATAGCTACTTTCACGCTTTTATGTCTTCTTGGAGAACTGATCCCTTTATTATTACATAATGCTTATCTTTATCCCTGATGATCTTCCTTGTTCAGAAATCTGCTTTGTCTGAAATTAATATAGCTATCCCAGCTGTCTTTTGATAAGTGTTAGCATAGTATATAATTCTCCATTCCTTTACTTTTAATCTGATCTTAGTATTTAAATTGGATTGCTTATAGGCAACATATAGTTGGGTTCCTAAAATGCTATTTCTGACTACTTCTGACTACTTCATTTATTGGTATGCTTAAATCACTCACGTTTAAAGTGGTTATTGAAATAACAGGAGTGCCAAAAATGTATATACATTTTAAAAGATGTGATGTTATCTCTGTGTTACTTTTTAAAGTTGAATTAAATTATGGTAGCTGTGGGTAATATGACATTCATTCAAAAGGTTCTTGTTGTTAGGAGCCATTGAGTTGAGTCAGACTCATAGAGATCCTATGTACAACAGGATGAAACACTCTCTGACACTGTGCCATGCCCAGCACTATGTCAGTGCCTCTTTGCTATTCATAGAGCTGTCAATGGCTGATTGTTTTTGGAGTGGGCTGCCATGTCCTTCTCCCATTTTTGCAGCACTGGGGATCAAAACCAGGGCCTCAGAGAATGCAGAGCAGCATTCTACCAACTGAGCTAAACCCCAGCCTGTTCAAAAGATGATGTTAGTCAAAGGAGTGCTAGTGCTGCCATGCAACACAGAGGGCAGTCAAAGAAAACGATGGAAGCATGGTTGTCATTTGAGGAGTACAAGACCATTTTTAAGTGGTATTTTGTAATTGGAGAACCCTGTGGAAGTACAACAATGGAGGTGTGAGTATGCAACAGAACATACCAACTGCACACATTCACAATAAGCTTGAGAAGCATGGCACTGTGTGTGATGTGCACAAGTGAAGGTCTGGCAGGCCTCGCACAGCAAGTCCTTCTTCTTCTGCTATAGTAACCACTTTGAGCACCTCTTGTAATTGCAGAAGTCAAACGAGACTTGCATTCATATTTTGTTATCAGTATATGTTGAATATTACAATTTTAACACAGTTTTTCCTTTCTTAAAATGTGTATACATATTTTGGTATCCTCTGTAGGTTGCCTACAGCCACCCAATTGTGGTATCCGATCTGGTCAGATCTCAGAAGCTAAGCAGGGTCAGGCCAGGTTAGTACTTGGATGGGAGACTGACTGCATGGGAATACTAGGTGCTGTAGGCTTGGGAGAAGGACCTGGCAACCCACTCCCAAAAATCAATCCACCATAGAAAACCCTATGAATAACAGAGAAGCACTGACAATAGTGTTTTACCTGTTGTACATAGGGTTGCTATGAATCAGACACCAACTTGACTGCACCCAACAACAACAACAACTGTAGTTAGATTAACATCTACCATCTTTGCAATTGTTTTTCATTCTTTGCTTTTGTTCTCCCTCTCCTTTTTCCTGATCTTTCATGCTTTTAAAAGAAGTAAGGAATCCTGGCTCTGAATGTCCTTCAGATGGAAACAAACTTAGGGAAGTACTTTTGAATAAGCATTTGAGAAATAATATAACCTTGTAAATACTTTATCAGCACATTACGTATGCTAGGTCTTTGTTTTCAAGAGAACATTGTCAGGTACTATATGTTCACTACTTCAGGATTTTAAATGTTCTTTTAAATGATGGGTTTTCATTCTGTTCAGGGACTAAATTACCGGTATAGATTGTTTGACTGTTGGGTTTATGCAACATGTAATTGCTTTTATCAATTAGAAGCAAACTGCTTGAAGTATAGCACATAAATCTCATTCTTACTGTTTTAATAATCCGATTGTCAGGAATAAAATGAAAAATGAAGGGAGCTGTGTGTTTTCAATTTCAAACCTAATTACAATTAAGTGTGTGCGATATGCAGGCCTAGGGGTCACATGATAGTGAATAAGGGAGAAGAGACCAACATTTGCTTTTTGTGCAGTTCCTGAGAATTAAAGGTAATGGTTTGTGTGCCTTCTTTTCCTTGAGCACAGAACTTCACTTCCAGACATTTCCCTGTAGATGGCACCATTGCCATTTCTCTCTGGGAAGACACCAGCTTCATTCTGGGTGGGAGGGAGGTCAAACTGGGCTAAAACCGTTTGATCACAGGGGAACCAGGGAAATCTGGTTGCCTTTACCTCTTTACAGCTACTCCTCTCAACTGCCAAACTCTAGGAATGTCCTCATTCCATATACTTTTCATCCACCATCTGGTACCTGGCCTTTCTGTCTCTCACCTCTCAGAACTCCCTCCTCGCTTGCTAGCAGGATGCAGAGTTCTCTGGTTTCCCTCAACCTTTCTCACCATCTCTGGTCTCCTTGCAGGCCCTGTTCCTGTCCTAGCTCCACACAGGAAGCCTTCTGTGCACACTCCCCTGTCAACCTCATCATTTCTTATGTCACCTCCACATCATTGCCTCCATGTTTGCTTCTCTAGAATGTTCCTTGTCTGTCCTGACATCCACATCTCTGTTTTACTCCTTACGGAGACTCTATGTTGTCAAGTGGAAAGAATCCTGGAAATCAGGATGGGGCACTGCACTGGCCTGGGTGGACATTGCCTGCACACACAGGACCGCAGGGGACACACTGAAGGCACTTAAGAGAAGCACTGATTCAGAGCCACATCAAAATTCCTGGAGAGGCTGGGAGAGATGAGGATATCTCTGGGATGAGGGAACAGGCTGCAGATGATATCACCCGAATTTCAAGAGGATGTCGGAGTTAGAAGCACACTTTTGGAGAAATGACCATCCCTACAGGTGTTGCTTTATTCCTCCCTGGAACCTGAGGATTCACAGGTGCATAAAGTGTGCATTTCTAGAGGAGGTTCTTAAAGGGGACCTATGATCCCTTGACACAGTTCTAAGCTCTACATTCACAATTCCCAGATTCTTAGCACTAACATTCCAGTTTTATGACTTCCAGAATTGGGGCTGGGGTGGAGGGTTCCTCCTTTATCTTCTGGGCACCTTATACCTATTAATACCCCTTGCCTCTGGCCACTTAATTGTCAGGCTCACAATTGGGTCCTCAGTTCTTGTCTCTTGGTCTCCTTTCTATCAAGACCCCAGGCACCTGATGCTTCTCACCTTTTGCCTGAATTATTCTACTAGTTGTTGTTGTTGTTGTTAGGTGCTGTTGAGTCATGTCTGACTCATAGCAACACTTATAGGGTTTTCAATGGCTGATTGTTTCAGGATTGCCTCGGAAGTGGAATGCCATGTCCTTCTCCTGTTTTTGTGGTGCTGAGAATTGATCGTGGGACCTCAGAGATTGCAGAGTGGTGCTCTACCAACTGAGCTAAATCCCAGCCCTTATTCTACTAGTTGTTGTTGTTAGGTGCCATCGAGTTGGTATCTGACTCATAGCAACCCTCATAGGGTTTTCAATGGCTGACTGTTTCGGGATTACCTTGGGAGTGGATTGCCAGGCTCTTCTCCCATTTTTGCAGTGCTGGGAATTGAACTCGGGACCTCAGAGACTGCAGCACAGTGCTCTACCAATTGAGCTAAATCTCCTAGTAGAGACTCCTATTTGATTTCTCCACCTGCAGTTTCCTTTCCATTATCCATCTCATACCCAGCGACCATGTTCATCTTCCTGAGATACAGCTTACAACACGTCAGCATTCTGCCCCAAACTCTCAATGCCTCTTAACAGCTTCAAACTGAGCCTCTCTCTTTACCTTTTTCTTCACAGTCTTGACCTCTTCCACCTCATTCCGATCCTCACTCTCATGCTCTGGGCTTTGGGCAAATGGGACTCATCACTCTCCCTATGGATCTGCCCTTTCCCTGCGCCGCACTGCTCTCTGCTCATGTTTTCTCTGCTGTCTGGAATGCAGATGCCCCCACCTCTGCCTGCTGAATCGTCTCACCCTTTCTGGCCCAGGCCCCAAGGCTCCCTCCTCGGTGAAGCTCCCCGGTTACCACAGCTGGAGGCATTTTTCCTTCTATGCTCCTTTAGCACACATTCCACTCTGTGTTCCAGTCACTTAAATAGGTAGCTCATCTCTCCACTGTGTGTCGGCCAGCTTCTGCTGTAGGGGCTTGTGGGTTGCTGTGATGCTGAAAGCTATGCTACTGGTTTCTCAGACACCAGCATGGCCATCCATGGTGGACAGGTTTCAGCTGGGCTCCCAGACTAAGACAATCTAGGGAGGAGGACCCAACCCACTCAGAAAACAATTAGCCATTGAAAACCCTATGAATAGCAGAGAAGCACTGCCAAATGTAGTGCCAGAAAATGAGCCTCCCACGCTGGAAAGCATTTAAGTAACAGCTGGGGAAGTGTTGTTCGTCAAAGTAGTAGTAGTGATTATTGTTAGGTGCTGTTGAGTAGGGTTTGACTCATAGCAACCCTATGAACAACAGAATGAAACACTCCCCAATACTGTGTCATGCCCGGCACTATGTCAGTGCTTCTCCACTATTCATAGGATTTTCAATGGCTGATTATTTCATGATTGTTTCAGGAGTGGCCTACCACCGTTTTCAGGGCTCTGGGATTGAACCTAGGGCCTTAGAGTGCACAGAACAGCACTCTACCAAGTGAGCGAAACCCAAGCCCTCAAAGTAGAGTTGACCTTAATGATGGGAATGGTGTAAAGCCCCTGCAGACCTCCTTTTGCTGATGTGGCATGATTCAAAACAAGAAGAAACTTAGCTGCAACAATGGGGATCAAACATAAAAAGATCATATGCATGGCACAGTGCTGGGTGGTGTTTTGTTCTGTTGTATACAGGGTTGCTATGAGTGGGATCCAATTTGACAGCACTCAACAGCAAGCTCATCTCTGGGATTGGAAGTCAGGGCCTGGCACTTAGTTTCCATATTTCCCATTTAACTAGGGTGGACAGTGCCCTATCTTTCTAGTCAGAGTTGAGTGACAGTGTGTGTGTGAATGGGGGAGGAGGGGTGTGAACATGGAGAGAGAGAGTCACATCATAACTCACCACTCGGAGCAAGGTGGTAGTTCTAGTCTCAGGTGGAAAGCCACAGCAAAAGCCACCATGTCACTTATGCCTTTCAGAAACCAGGTGCCAGGGGGAGCAAGAAGATGGATCAGCCTTGTTAGGTGCCGTGCAGTCATGTCCGACTCATAGCGACCCTTATAGGGTTTTCAATGGCTGCATCTCTCATTGTGCTAGCAATATCTCCAAGCTGTAGGAAGTGACAGTGTCCTTAGAAAGTGACTCATGTTGCATATGCTCCACAGGAGTTTTTTATTTTAGTGATTTTCCCAAAGAGAATAATCTAATGTATTTTCAAAATTGTGATTATCACATTGTAGGTGTGGTTTGCCTGCAGCTGTAGCCCTGTGGCATCTGATCCCGTCAGATCTCGGAAGCTAAGCAGGGCCGGGCCTGGTTAGTACCTGGATGGGAGACCACCTGGGAACACCAGAAGCTGTAGGCTTGGGAGAAGGACCTGGCAAACCCCTCCCAAAAATCAATCTGCCATTGAAAACCCTATGAACAGGAGAGAAGCACTGACAATAGTGTTTCTCCTGTTGTACAGAGGGTCGCTATGAGTCGGATATCGACTAGACAGCACCTAACAATAACAACAACAGGTGTGGTTTAAATTGGGCTACAAGATTACCAAGCAGATTCACAGGCACACTGTACTGCCTGGGGAAGAGCAGAGCCATTTCAGGGATTTAATGATAACACAGGCTCTCAGAGTTAGATGTGCTAGATTAAATCACAGAGCCCCAACCCTGACGGCCCTTTCCTTCTAGTCATCCCCAAGTTGGGCCATTTTATTAAACAAACAAAACAAACAAAAACAACAAAAAATTTAAAAACAAAAACAAAAACAAACAAAAAAATCCCTGAAGTTGAACCTTAAGTAACCCCATTTTCTAGAAAACTAGTTCTAGGAAAGATAATGAACCCATTTCTTGTAGGGAAGAGGTTTGGGGGTGGGTGAGACAATCATATATCATCTCCTTAGGCAATAGTTTTAAAAATGATCATCCATTTGACTTTTTTTCATTTGGAGGGGAGTTTTCAGCATTTGATTGATTTAAAAATATATTTCCAGTGATATTGAAGTAAATACTTCGGTACTTATAGAGGCCATGGTCTCCTAGGTTGAATGATATGGCCTCCTCATGTGTAGCTCCTGTCCCCCTCTGCCACCTCTGGTCTGTAGGAAGACTACATTGAACTTTATATCACAGAATATTTTAAAGGCATGCACTTCACCATGACCAATTTTAACCAACTGCCTACCTGGGGCCAGGGAAAGTCTCCTCACTGATTTCCAAAGCAGCAAGTGAAACTCATTTTTCTCCCCCAATAAGGCCTATTTGCCTTCAGAAAAGTGCTATTTTGAAAAAAATAAACCATGTATGACAAAGCACACCAGAGAGAAATCAAAAGGGGACAATAAACTTGTACATTGGTCAAGTATTAATAGTTATCACATTGTGCCTTATTCTAAAGTTAGTATTATCATTAATAAAGTTGGGTTTTATTGGGCTCTGGAATTCAGGATCTTCCACAAATGTTTAGAAGAGTTTGTTCTTCTGGGTTTTATTTCCCACCAGCCATGATGTTTTCTGTTACTACACCCCAGACCAGGGCTCCTTATTACTTTGAAGAGCTGCTTTGGTGTAACTGGGGATTTTATCCCTTGATTTGGGGAATATTTTGATGTTTGGTGGTTTATCTAGAGTTCTAAAAGTAAAACCAGCCCCTCCCCTGTAGGAGTATCATTTCTGTGATACATAGCATTCTTTCAGAACAGCAACCATTGGGCCATCAATTTATCTAGCATTTCCCACTTGACCAACATTTCCCACCATGTAGTGCTGATTAATGCTGCCCTAAGTACTCACACCTCCATGTCTCCGGCAGCTTGTCCTGCTGTGGAGGCTTACATGTTGCTGTGATGCTGAGACCTATGCCACTGGTTTTTCTGATACTAGCAGTACCATCCATGGTGGACAGGTTTCACTGGACTTCCAGACTAAGATAGACTAGGGAGAAGGACCAGGCAGCCCACTCCCGAAACAATTAGCCATTGAAAACCCTATGAATAGCAGAGAGGCACTGTCAAATATAGTGCCAGAAAGTGAGCTCCCCTCCCCTATGCTAGAAGGCATTCAAGAAATGACTGGGGAAGAGTTGTCTCCTCTAAGTAGAGTCAACCTTAATGACGGGAATGGGGTAAAGCCTCTGGGACCTCCAGTTGCATATGGGGCATGACTTGAGAAGAAACACAGTGTCTGCAACAATGGACTCAAACATAAAAAGATCGAGTGCACGGCACATTGTATGGTAGTGTTTTGTTCTGTTGGACTGAGGGTAGTTATGAGTCAGGCCTGACTCAACAGCACCTGACAACAACAAAGTATTCATATTCTCCCTAAGCCTTTAGTTATTCAAGATAAATTAAGGGAAGAGAAGGTAATCACAGGACACTGTTTATAAGGGTGAGGGGTGCAAAGTGCTATAGTTATATGACCCATTTTAGGATTTAGGGAGCTACAAAGAGCTATCTGTTTCTGGTTCTAATCAAGTGTAATTACTGCTCTGAGATCCCCACTCAGGGGGATCAGCTCTCAAATGGGAAATCCTTTGCCTGGTCAACATAATGGCTTCTCTCCTGCCTTTAAAGCTTGAGGCCAGACATTCATCCTGATGAATCCCTGAATTTAAAATCTAACTATGTTAAATGGCTAAAGCCATTTAACTCTACCTCCCTCTCATCTCTCCTCCCCTTTACCGAGCACCCTGCTCTGACCGGAAGAGTGGAGACAGGTGCAGTGGAGCATTAAAAATGAAGCTGGGCCAGCTCTGCTACGAGGGCCTTGCCATCTGTTATGGAGGAATTGCTGGGCTTTTAAAACAGTTCCCCAGGCCTAAATCTCTGTTCATAACACTTTAATTTATAAAAGCTTACAGATAGGGAGGCATCCCCACTCTGCAGAGAGCAGGCTTTGGTGTTCCTTTCCCACATGTGTTCTTCCTTTCTCTTTTGTTGTTACGGGGTGCTGTTGAGTTGGATCTGACTCATAGTGACCCTAAGTACAAGAGAAGGAAACACTCCCTGACACTGTGCCATGCACAGGATCTTTGTATATTTGAGTCCATTACTGCAGACACTTTCTTCATCATTTTGAATTGTGCCACCTCAGTAAAAGGAGGTCCCAGGGGCTTTACTCAATTCCTTTCATTAAGGTCAACTCTACTATGAGGAGGCAACTCTTCCCCAGGTGTTTCTTGAATGCTTTCTAGCCTGGGGGGCTCATTTTCTGGGACTATATTTGGCAGTGCTTCTCCATTATTCATAGGGTCTTCAGTGGATAATCGTTTCCAGAGTGGGCTGCTGGGTCCTTCTTCTTAGTCTTCTTCCTCTTTACTCACCCTAAATTCCACCTCTCCCTCTGTAGCCCTTTCCTACTGCCTACCTTCATGTCATGAATGTGTACTGTCTTTATAATCTATGTCTATAGTCTCTATCTTTCATAAACTTATTCTATACTCTATACTCTCAGAAAAAAATGCCACCTCTCCCTCTATCCTGGCTTTATCAAGTTTCCTTCCGATGCACAATAATCATGCTTCCTCTGAGCATGTAGTTTTTTTATGGCAACAGGTCAAAGATTGTCACAGGTCATTTTCTGTTAGCATGTTGCATAAGTGTTTAACTTTTAGATTACTGCAGCATTTGTCTTGCAACTATGTCATTTTTCCCCATTCTTATCTGCATCAGAAGCATCTTCATGGTTAGGAGAGAGGAAGAGGTAGCATCATCACAGAATGGAAGAACATGGGTGTGGGATGTGGCCCGACTTACATTTGTATCTTGGCTCCATTGCTTTTTAATTATGCTATCTTTAGAGGGTTACAAATCTCCATGAGCCTCAGCTTTCTCAAATGACACATGAGAGTAAAATCTACACCAGTTAGAGGGATTTTTCAAGGGTTAAAATAATGTATCAAAACAGCCTGGGATAGTAGCTGACCAATCAATAGGAGCGCTAGGAGCCCTGCCTTTTACTTTTTCTAATCCTCCGTAGAAACTTTAATATGGCAGAGGCAGCCTTCGTAAAGATCCTTTGCTAACATGTGAACTGAGGTTAAAGTTTTGAAGTTGAAATATATAAAAATAAAATATATTAGAAATCAATACCCCTAACTAACAACAAAACGCAGCTTAAACAAATATGCTAGAGTGTTATTAAGTACCAAATACAGAAATTAGGCATTTGAGTGTTACTCTTTCTGCTTTTCTGCATTTAAATCTGGTTTGTAATAAAAGATAGTAAAAGCAGTAAGGTTATCATGTACTTTGGGAAAAAAAGATATTGCTGAATTATTAATTCTTTTTATTAAGCTTAGAAAGCATATCGATAATTTGGCCCATATGTTGAAGTTAGGCTGGGATTTGGCTCAGTTGGTAGAGTGCTGCGCTGCAGTCTCTGAGGTCCTGAGTTCAATTCCCAGCACCACAAAAATGGGAGAAGGACCTGGCAATCCACTCCCAAGGCAATCCCAAAACAATCAGCCAGTGAAAACCCTATGAGGGTCGCTATGAGTTGGATACCGACTCGACGGCACCTAACAACAACAACAATGTTGAAGTTGGTCCCCAGGATGGCACTATTGGAAGGTGGTGGCACATTTAACAGGCAGGCCTAATGGGAGGCCTTTAGGTCATTGAGGTGTGCCTCTGAAGGGATCTGAGGGACCCTGGCTATTCCTCTTTTTCCCTTTGCTCCTTGGCTCATGATGTGAGTGGTTTGCTCCATCTTGGACACCTGCCATGATGTGCTACCTTACCACATGCCCAACGCAACAAAGCCAATCTATCGTGGTCTGGAACCTTCAAAACTGTGAGACCAAATAAACATTTTTCTCTTTATAAGCTGATTATCTTAGATATTGCCTTATAGTAATGAAAGTTGACTAAGACAACATGGACTTGCTTCACATAAAAATCACCTCTCACATTTCTAAAATTAATGATAAAATGAAAAAAATCAATATGAAAAACACTGAATAAATATACTAAATCTGATTAAAATAAAATGAAAATAAATACATTCTCATATGTAACAAATATAAAACTTGATACTTCCAAGTGAAAGAGTACTTTGTGTGGCAGGACCATTGCCTGGATTGTTTCATGGATTGACCACCAGGGGGTGCTGACGAGTAGCCTTCCCAGGAACTAAGCATCAAGAGAAAGACTCAAACCACTCAATTGGACGGTAAGAGGTGCGAGTCCTGGAGCTTCACACTCATACTACACCACCTGGAGGTCTGGGACCTTGGATTTCAGCAGGTCTGTTTGCCCTGTTGAAGAACATGTTTGCTTCATGGGCAGAGCAGCCAGGAGCCAGCACAGTGTGAGATTGTGTTGGCACCTCAATGTCACATTTCTGAATCCCTGGACACTGGGCTGAGGCTGTGTCAGAGCTGACAACTTTCATAGCCATGCTGCCAGGAGCTGTAAGTGCAAGGCAGAAATGAGATTCTTATCTAGGCTTTGGTGCTTTTCTCTAGTGATGTGAATATCTCCAACACATCCTTAATGCCATCTGCATATTCAGGAATTTTCCACTTATAGTATCCTGTCAGTATCCCAAGCTTTCAGATTTTGGACCATTTCAGATTTTGGATTTTCAGATTAGGGTGCTCGACTTGTACGATGAGAGACAAGTGGCTTGACCCAAGTGTTCCCTTATGCATCTCATAGGTGTCTGATCCCATTTGAGAGCAGAATCTTTAAGGTAGGTCTTGTTGGATTTCCTTGCACTCAAAACATAACATTTTGTTGTGTATTTGCTCAAAGTGCCTTTGTCCATTTTAATTCACTTCATCCTCATAATAACTTCACAAACAGAAGTTATTAATCCTATCTGATAAGTGGGGGAATCTGGGACTCAATGAGGAGTGGTCAGACGGGACTCAAGGAAGGCCAAGGAAGGACAAGATGTTATTCCTATTGATGGTGATGATAGGTGGGAGGAGGGGCAGGAACTTGCTCAAGGTCTGACTGCTGGGCAGAGGCTATTATTAGGTGCTTACATGCCATTGAGTCATATCTGACTCATAGAGACCCTCATAAGGTTTTCAATGGCTGATTGTTTTGGGATTGCCTTGGGAGTGGATTGCCACGTGCTTCTCCCATTTTTGTGGTGCGGGGAATTGAACCCAGGATTTCAGTGACTGTAGAGCAGTGCTCTACCAACTGAACTAAATCCCAGGCCCATACAGAGGCAGAGGTGGCATGCACTCTGGGGGCCAGCACTGTGCCTCTCTCCACCTGTCCATGTTTGCCAAAGATTACACTCCAGGATGTGAGTGCATTCCTTCTGGGGGGGAGCTCTGGTGCGACTTCTACCTGCACTTTCAGGCTGGCTAGAGTGGTCAGGATTGCTCAGGGCTGGCCTGCTTAGCTACCACCACTTCTCACACAGACGGACAGCACAGCTGTTTCCCACAGGAATGTCATGGCTCCCTTGCCTTGCTCTGCAGAGGGCTCCATCACTGCAGGTTTCAAGGCTGCTCTGTCCCTCTTTCCCCAGGTGCTCCACCCATGTCTGGCTGAGCTCCTGGTCTAATTTGGTGTTAATAGAACCTGTGGAAGTCAACTAGGATGTTCAATTAGAGACTTTCTCTTTTTTTCTTCCTTCCTTCCATCCTTCCCTTTCTTTCTTTCTTTTTCTTTCTTTCTTTCTTTCTTTCTTTCTTCCTTCCTTCCTTCCTTCTTTCTTTCTTTCTCTTTCTCTCTTTCTTTATTTTCTTTCTTTTACTTCCCTCCCTCCCTTCCTTCCTTCCTCTCTCCTTCCCTCTCTCCCTTTTTTCCCTCCTTCTTTCTTTCTTTCTTTTTCTTTTTCTTCCCTCCTCTCCTTCCCTCCTTCCTGCCTTCCTCCCTCTCTCCCTCCCTCCCTCTCTTTTTCCCTTTCTTTCTCTTTCTTTCTTTCTTTCATCCTATCCTCTCCTTTCCTTCCTTTCTTCCTTCTTTTCTTCCTTCCTTCCTTCCTTCTATCCTACCTTCCTCCCTCCCTCACTCCCTCTTCTTTCTTTCTTTCTTTCTTTCTTTCTTTCTTTCTTTCTTTCTTCTTTATTTCCCCTCCCCTCTCCCCCCCTCTCTGTTTCTTCTCTCTTTCTTTTTACCATGTCCCATGTATTTTTTTTTCTTCTAGGGTGCATCTGGAGAGAGAATAGGGATCAGAAGGAAAGAAAAGACTATATAATGTGGGTGGTGAAATGCCATGGTCATTTTGGAGGCCTGCCTTGAGTTGCTGGTTATAATTTACTGAAAAGCCAATGAAATTCATGTCCACCATCTGTCTTGCTGACATATCATGCCAAGTGTAACTCAAGTAGTAGGGAGTTCCGATGGAGATGCCTACAAATCACCTGCCAGCCCTTTGGGATGTCTGATTTAGCAGCCTTGTGCATGCTGCAGAGAAATAAAACTCACAGCTCATGGGCCAACAAGGAGTTTTCCTGGGGTGTGGCATAGAAATGCAAAACTACAAGGACTCAACCCTTAGTTTTAGCACAGTAATTCTCACCTGACATGATGCTGTAAGTGGGTTCCAAAGTTCCTACTTGTGAAACACAGCCCATGCCACCACATGTTACATCAGTACCTACTGACCCATCTACCCAAGAAACTCTCACGAGGGTTTGGGATGACTCTGGGAATGGCGTGTGGAAGGAGGAATCCCAGAATGGGCAGAGAAACAGTACAAATGTGGTCACTGAGCTGCAGTGAACACCCTGTTTCCTTCTCTTTATTGAAGACTTCACAGTTCAGCAAAAACACAAACCACACCAGACCTTCTCCACTGAGAAAAATGCTCCATGTTCACCATGGCAAGCCAGGCCTCTTCAGTACCTCAAAAACATGTCTGTAACTTTAACTCTTACAGATGTGGGACTATGGCCACTTAGGTCACTGATGGTTGACACCAGCATAACCAGACCAGAAAGAAAGATATAAAATACAAATTGGTCATTTACTGCTGGTATTAAAATTATGGTTGGAGAGGAGGCCAAAGCTATCAGCAAAAATTTTGGTGCTATCTATCCTTCTTGTCATTCCTTGGAACATCAAATCAATAAGTAGCTTTCTGCTGAATGCTTTAGGTGAAAAGAAGAAAACAAAAGTTCTATGGAAACAGAGGAGCTCAGGCTTCTAAACTTAAGTATAGGGAGGGCATAGGATATCAAAAATGGCCAAAGAATCCTTCATACTTTAAGGCTCAGGAAGAAGCTGGTGGACGTGGTACTTCTTAATATTCTTCTTTAAATTAGCTAGATTGTTAGGCCACTTTATTAACTGGAGGGCATTCATACTTCATTTCTACTTCTATTTATAGATGCCAGAAAGTCCATGCATAAAACTTGAACTATACATTCATTCATTGCTATGGTTTGGATGTCACTTGTCCCTTCCCCTAAACTTATGTTGGAATTTGGTTGTCAATGTAGTGGCATTGGGAGGTAGTCTTTAAGAAGAATTTAAGTCTTTCTCTCAAGAGAGGAAGCGTTCTCATGGGGATAGATTAGTTCTTGAGAGACTGGGTTGCTGTTGCCCTCCTTTGGCCCCTCCCTCTTTTTGCATATGCTCACTTGCCTTTCTGCTTTCTAGCATGAGGTGAGGCAGCATCAGCCTCTCCCCAGAAGCCCAGTGGATGCTGGTACCATACTCTTGGACTTTCTAGCTTCCAGAACTATGAGCCAAAGTGAACCTCTTTTTAGAAATTAATTACGAGTTCTAGGTGTTCTATTATAGAAAAACAAAGTCACAATATTGACATTTTCAAGGTAAATGCTCATATTTACCCCAAGCTCACCTTGGCTACTTGAAACTGGAGCTCTGTACTGCAGTCAGATACGAGGCTGCCACAACCTTTGACCTATGGTGAGAAGGTGGGGAGCTTAACTGCTCCCTAGCTAGTAATAGACTCAGTGTCCAAACAGCTGCAGGAGCACCAGATTATTTGCTGAGAAGAAGCCAACACTTTCTGCCTTTGCAAAGAAACAGAGGGTGCAGGGAACCCTCACCCCACTGCCTCCTGAACACTGAGCAGGTGCCTAGATGAGAAGCCCCTGGGCTTACGCATTCCACTTCCCATCAACAGCCAAGGGGAACAGGGCTGTGGCTCTCCCTCCCTTTGATCTTCAGTGAGCAGAAATTTCAGAATCTACCCTTCTCTGAAAATGCAAACAATCTCATGCTCCATTTTCCTCAAAGATTGCACCCTCCAAAACGCTAATGAGTATCGTTTCCTTTCCTTTTGCATAATTTCCTCTTTTGGAACCAAGGTTATTTATCATTCTTCCCAGACTGGTTTCTTTGACATGCGAGGGTGAACTTGACCCCTTAAATATTATAGGATGCTGCCCAAGATCCTGTCTGACCTTCTGACAACCAAAACTGAACCCTAGTCCTGAATTCAAACTCTAGTCATCACCATCATTGCCTGCTCCCATGTCCCCACAAGAAGAAGTCCTTCTACGTGCACCAAACATAGCCTCACCTTTCCAAAGAAATGCTGAGTGGACACGGCCAGAGCATCGAAGCCGCAGATGACCTTTCTCAGCTCCCCTTGAACCAGGCTGAACTGCCGCGCCTGCCGCTCACACCTGTCCTTCAGCCGCTGTACCAGCTGCCGCTCGGCCTCACGGGACTGCAGGTCGGGCTTGGGCGCAAACCCATTTCGAGGAGATGTGGTCCTCTGCTTTGGGTACCCTGTAAAGAAAGAAACAGTCACTTCTGAAACGATGTCCAGCACAAATGAGAGAATGGCCGCCTCTTACAGAAAGCTCACTGGGAGCAAGTGGCAGAGAAAAAAGCACCTGTGGGTTGTCGTTTTAAGTATTAAAAAGTCAAAACAGTCAGGGACTTACACTATTCACTCTGTCATGTGGTTTTAAGCACAACGTGTTATGCTTAGAAAAAGAATATCAAAATTTCCAAATTCCTCCCAGCTTCCTACATCTCTTCTAGGCCTTCTTGAAGAGACTGAAGCAGGTGATTTTCCTTGTTTTTTTTTTTTTTTTTTCCTTTCTCTCAAAGGGAATGATTGCTCTTACAGAATGCCAAGTGGCATTCTACCAATCAATCCAGATAGAAGTCACACTTACAATAACACAACAACCTTTTCATTGGGCACCAGAGAGTAATGCTCCTGGCCCCTCTCTTCCTTTAGACAGCTGCTCTAATGACTGTGTTCTTCAATGATGGGTTCAAGTCACATCCCAGGTCACCTCTGCTCCAGGCAATTCTAACTTTAAATCCTATGGCCCCAATATCCTGGCAAGTCCCCTCCAACTTATTACCCCAGTGTGATGTCATACCACCTCCACGGCTAAGGCCTGGTCCAGGCCACCCTCACCTCTCACCCCACTCCTGCTCATCCTTCACAAGCTGCCCCCTGAATGGTCTTTACAGAGATGGAAGGCAGTCAATAACCTGCAGGGCCCCCTATGCTGCTCTCCACTGCAGTAAGAAGGACGCCCCCACACTTTATGCTGCCCACAGATTGCCAGACAAACATGGGGTGCTGCAGGGTCACAGAAGGAAGTGGGAGCTCCATGTAGGGTTGACGCAGGGTAGGGGGAGATGGAGAAGAGGGCACTTGTAGGCAAAGGTTGAAGGAAGGAAGGTAAGCTCCCCGGAAGTAACAGATGAAACCGGTCCATGAGGGTCACAGCCCCACAGATGAGCAGGGGTCTTCCTAGGACCATTGTCACTCTCCAGCAAGTTCAGAGTGACCTTGTGCCCACAGTTAGTCAGAAAACCTTGCAGTTGGCTGTGGACTTATATCACACAGGACAGTCTTCCCTTTGCTCAAGCAGTTCATCCTTCCAGAGGACACGGCAGGGCACTGCCATTACAATTATGTTGTTGTTGTTAGGTGCCGTCGAGTCAGTATCCGACTCATAGCGACCCTCATAGGGTTTTCAATGGCTGACTGTTTCGGGATTGCCTTGGGAGTGGATTGCCAGGCCCTTCTTCCATTTTTGCAGTGCTGGGAATTGAACTCGGGACCTCAGAGACTGCAGCGCAGCGCTCTACCAACTGAGCTAAATCCCAGCCCGTTTACAATTATGAGTCAGCTTTAATATTTCAGGTGCTTTTCCTTCCTCTTCTGGCTATTTTCCCTTCCCAAAATATCAGGGAGGAAAATACAAGACAAATCAGAACATGGCAGCCTCTTTAGCACCTGATACACTGAGACACAGGACACTAACGGCTTTGTGAATACACACAGGGGCCTCATCTTCTGAGGGAAAAGTGATTTACAGATCTTAATATTTCAGATTGCTATTTAATGGTGATCATGCTCATTTTAATTAAGGCTTCCGTCTGCTAACAAGTCATCGAAGATTGCAATGTGACCTCACATCTGAAATACCTTAAATTATTGTGACCTATTAGAACAGCAGAATCACAGGTTATTGCTTCTTAGAAATTGCCTTTATGATATTGCAGTATATAAACTTCCAGAAAATTCATGTATGTTGTAGGCAAATCAACCTTGATATATACTTCATGTCAACATTCTCAGTACTGAAAACAAAACAGAAATAACTACAAACAAAACATCAGCAACAGAAAGTGGGAGATTTTCCAGCCTACATCAAACTCTAAGACCTAGAGTAGGTTTTCCACCCCCAACAATTACTATTTGTCACTTCATTGTTGTGGCTGGTGAATTTATCAAACACTCCAGTGCTTTAATTAATGTGCTGAGGCACAAGATGTCAATGTCACTGCAATATAAAGCTGTTCTTTTAGAAATCTTCAAGAAGTAATAAAACTTACTTGCAGCTCAGTGAATTAAAGCTAATTGCCATCTATGGTACAGAGGGTCACCTCAGGGCTTGTCAGATTTATTCCTGAGTGGAATGGTTCTTAGGACCTACCATCTTTAAAATTATTATTAACTTCTTTGCAGGGCTGGGGATTGAACTCAGGGCCATGTGTATGTTATGCAAGCACTCTACCAACTAAGCTACATCTCCAGCCCCCAAATTGTTATTATTATCATCATGATCCTGATCATCATTATTAGGTTTGAAATTATATTTAATGGTAAATGGACAATATAAAGGCACCGGTAAAATTCTATGGTTGGCAATTATTTGCACACTGGTGTAATATTGCTATTACACACTCAGAATTCCAATGTCTTACTGAACACAGAGCCTGTAGCCATACCTCTGTGGCATCCGATCCAGTCAGATCTTGGAAGCAAAGCAGGGTCGGGCCTGGTTAGTACTTGGATGGGAGACCGCCTGGGAACACCAGGTGCTGTAGGCTTGGGAGAAGGACCCAGGACCCACTCCCCAAAAACCAATCAGCCATTGAAAACTCTGTGAATAGCAGAGAAGCAGTGTTTTGCCTGTTGTACGTAGGGTTGCCATGAGTCGGATACCAATTTGACAGCACCTAACAACAAACAGCAACAACTGAACACAGTATAATCAGCTCACCTTTCTACACCTAGGGCCACGCACAATTGACAAACTAAACCAAGACAGGGGCTCCCCTCAGGACATTAACTTTGGGGATCAACACACCAAGTGAAAGTTTAGCTGCTTTGTGACACTAAACTGCCTTACAAAACCAGTCCCTGTTTGGCACCCCTCATGGCTGCACTGTGGCATGCAGTCATCAATACAGCATGACTACGACCCACTTCCCAGAGCTAAGACATTAGGGAAGAAAAGCTGAGGAAAAGGAGTGGTTGTGGGGTTCTTAGTTGCTTTTAGTCACTACCATTTTCTAAATATAGCTGGTCCTCTGTGCGCATAGGCTCTGTATCTGAGAATTCAAGCAACTGTGAACTGAGCCTTTTTTCCTTGTCATTATTCCCTAAACAATAAGTCGGACAGCTATTTACATGGCATTTCCCTTGTATTAGGTATTATAAGTCATCTAGAGATAATTTACAGTATACCAGGGGATGTACACAGGACATGCACAAATACCATGCCATTTTTTAATAAGAGACTGGGGCATCTGTGGAGTGTGGTATACCAGGGGGTCCTGGAGCCAATCGCCTTAGATACTCAGGGATGATCACATGTCAAATTTTAACTTTACCTAGGACTAATAATTATTTGGCTGTTAGTGGCATATTTTTTGTTTGTTTGCTTGTTTTTTTGAGACAGGGTCTCACTAAATTATGCAGACTGCCTCTGGTCTCAAACTTGCGATCCTCCTGACTCTGTCTCCAAGTTGTTGGGATTACAGGTGTACACCACCAAGCCTGACCCCCCATAGCATATATTTAATCTTCACTAGAAAGAATGTTTTCTCCTGTGTGATCAATTTTGGTTAACTACTTCTATGGACCCCAGCACCACAAGTATGGGAGAACAGACACAGCAACACACTCCTTCAAACAACCAGCCACTGAATGCTCTAGGAATAGCAGGGAAACACTGACACGGTATCTGGCAACTTCATAGCACCTACCAACCACCCCAAGGGGAATGCTAGTATTTATTTTTGTTAACTACTTTATAAATATGATTTCCAGAACCATTCATGTTCTTGAAAATGATAGCATTTCTTCCTGCTACCTGGGGACAGAGAGCTTATGCTGAGAGTAGAGATAGGGACCCATAGTCATCCTCACCTGTGGCAAAACAGGTGGTTTGCTTTTGCTTTCTTCTCTCAAAAGCTTACACATGAGGAAGCAGAAATGCTAACCTGCCTAGGAAATAAGGGGATAATGGAACCTATAGATGAAAAACTTCCAGTGGCCACTAGAGCCCACAGAGCACATGGTGGCATGGGGTGAGACTGACTGAGGGGAACTTACTCCCAGACCGAGAGCCCTGGGTTTCTCCAGAAAAACTGCCAAGCATGCATTAAAGGATGGGTGTGCTGGGTCCCCTGAAGACACCTTCACACTTGGGCCATTTGTCATCAGGTACTTCCTATCTCCTTGCGCTAATGACATTGCACCCCAGGCAGATGGAGCCTACTCACCTCTGTTAAATGTCTTCCCAAGGAAGCCAAAGTCTGGTCTCCTACCATACCTTTCTGATTTCCACCAGGGTGACAAGGAAATTGAGATGAGTGAATAAAGGTCTTCCATGCAGGGCTTTTCACTAGGTTGGGAGTCTTTCAATGAAGTGAATGTTAGAGTAGAAATACCACATTTTGACTGACTGGCTCTAGTACAATCCCCAACTACTTCTTAAAATTTATATTTATTTTTAACTGATATGTTGTTGTTAAGTGCCGTTGAGTTGAGTCAGACTCATAGTGACCCTATGTACAGCAGATCAAAACACTTCCCGATTCTGTGCCAGGCACAGGATCTTATTTATGTGTAAGCCCATTGTTGCAGACACTGTGTCAATCCATTTGGTGGAGGGTTTTCCTCTTTTGCATTGACCTGCCACTCTCCCAAACATGATGTCTTTCTCTAGGGATTGATCTCTCCTGACCACATGTCCAAAATATGTAAGATGTGGTCTGGCCATTCTTGCTTCCAAGGAGCACTCTGGTTGCACTTCTTCTAGGACGGATCTGTTGGGTCTTTTGGCAGTCCATGGCATGTTCAATAAACATCTCCAGCACCATAATTCAAAAGCATCAATTCTTTTCCTGTCTCCCTTGTTCAATGTCCAGCTTTCACAACCATATGATGCAACTGAAAATACCATGGCATGAGTAAGACACACCTTTGTCTTCAATGTGACATCTTTGCTGATATAGAAAAACATAAAAATTGTGCAAGTGATTTTGTTCTTTTGTTGTGATGCTGAGGATTGAATCCAGGACCTTGTGGATGCTAGGTAAGCATTCTACCACTGAGCTACACCCCCAGCCTCTTTGTGATATTTTCATACATGTATACATTGTGCAACATTTAAATCAAGGTAAATATATTATCTCCTAAAACATTTATCATTTCTTTATGGTGAAAATGCTCAACATCATTTCTTCTTTTGTTGTTGTTAGGTGATGTCAAGTCGGTGTCCAGCTCATACAATAGAGGAAACACTATTGTCAGTGCTTCTCTATTATTCACAGGGCTTTCAATGGCTCATTGTTTTTTGGGAGTGGGTTGCCAGGTTCTTTTCCCAAACCTACAGCACCCGGTGTTCTCAGGCAGTCTCCCATCCAAGTGCTAACCAGGCCTGACCAGGCTTAGCTTCCAAGATCTGATGGGATCGGATGCCACCATGGTATGGCTGCAGGTTCATTTCTTCTAGCTTTTTTAAAATACAAAGTACATCATTGTTATCTATAGTTACCCTGGGGTTGGGGTTAAGCTCAGTTGGTAGAATGCTACTCTACTGTCTCTGAGGCCCTCAGTTCAATCCCCAGCACTGCAAAAACAGGAGAAGGACTTGGCAATCCACTCCCAAAACAATCTTGAAAAACAATCAGCCATTGAAAACCCTATGAATAGCAGTAGAGTGTTTCCTTCTGTTGTACATAGTGTTGCTATGAGTCAGACATGATTCAATGGCACCTCACAAGAACAACAACATAGTCATCCTAATGTGCAACTGCACATCATAGCTTCTTACTTCCATTTAACTAAAACTTGGTACCCATTGACTAATTTTTCCTTATTTCTCCTTTCCCTCTATTCTATCTGGCCTCTGGTAAGCACAATTCTACTCTCAGCTTCACTGAGATCAACCCTTTTAAATTCTACATATGAATGAGATCACACAGTGCTTGTCTTTCCATGCTTGGCTTATTTCACTAAATATTATGATTTACAGAACATCCATGTTCTTGAAAATGATAGTGCTTCATCTTTTTTATGCCTGAATAACATTCCCTTGTGCATGCACGCACGCACACACACACACACACACACACACACACACATCTTTATTGATTTATCAGTTGATGAACACTGAGGTTGAGTCCATATATTGGCTATTGTGAATAGTATTGCAATGAACACAGAAGTGCAGATATTGCTTCTACATATTGTCTTAATTTCCTTTGGATATATGCCCAGAAATAAGATTGCTGGATAGTACAGTAATTCTATTTTTAATATTTTGAGGAACCTTGATACTGTTTTCCATAATGGCTGTACTAATAGTGTACAAGGGTCCCCTTTCCCACCTGTTAATGAGCCTTATCCCCAGTGCACCTCCTTTGGATGAACTATATGAGCAATGTCTTCCCAGGACAGACAGCTGACTTCATATGCATGTGGTTTGTGGGGGACCAAAATATTTGACTACTTTTACTGAGCACTTCTTGTGTGGCTGGTGCCACACAAGGCAGAGTGAGACCTGGAGGGGAACCAAGCCCATTCTTGGCCTCAGGCCTCTCTGAGAGAGGCCAGGCCCAGTCAGCTTGCAGGTCTTCTGATCCCCCTCCCCACAAGGCTCCTTCCATCTCAACACACTGCTGGGTTTCTTGACCTCTCTAGCCCATCTCACAGTGTTGAGAGCATGTCCTAAACCCAAAAGACTCTTCTGTTGTCCAGATCTTGCCTCCATCACAACTTCTTTCTAGTCATCCTATTGGCTGCATAAGTCTGGTTAGGGCAGAGAGAATCCATGCTAAGTTCAGTGACAACTGACAACTTGGAGGCCCCTAGGGAAAGCCAATGCCCAGCCATCCCCACAAAACGGAATGCAAAAAGTTTGCGTGCAAAGGCTGAGCTGTAAACAGTTCGCGTGCCAAGGTTGAGCACTGGGGAAGACATGGCATTCAAAAATGGAAATAGAATATTAAAAATTCATCTGCAGCCACTCTGCCACTATCCAGAGGATTGCGGTGGATGGAAAAGCGTGGTTCAATTTTCAAGCTGGAAAGCTTAACGGACGCAGTAATAAACAGTGCTGTATCAGAACCTGCATATTTACCACATCAAACAAGACCCACGACCTTCACACGTGTAAACAAGAAAGGAAGTAATGATAGGACACAGCTTTAATAGCTTCTCAATTTAAGGGAAGGTCCTTCATGGATTTAGTCAACCCCTAACAGACAGGGGGTCATCCCAGCGGCCATGTGAGCTGAGTTCTTTGTGGACTTGGACAGAACTTCATTATTTATTTGTTTGTTTATTTGTTTATTTATTTGCAGTACTGGGGGGACTGAACCCCTCACACATGCTTTGCAAGCACTTTGTCCCTGAGCTGAACCCCCAGCTTATTTTTTTACTTTTTATTTCGAGACAGGGTCTTGCTAAGTTACACAGGCTGCCTTGGGCCTCAAACTTGCCATCCTCCTGCCTCTGCCTTCTGAGTCACTGGGATTACAGGCATGTGCCACCATGCCCAGTGCACAGTTGTGTTTTTATTAAACTGATCTAAACTAATTTTGGAAAATGTTGCCAAGTGGCAAACTGTTTTTCTACTTAGTACTGGCAGTTGTTTGACCGGGGT
Source organism: Pedetes capensis (assembly GCA_007922755.1). Classification (NCBI taxonomy): domain Eukaryota; kingdom Metazoa; phylum Chordata; class Mammalia; order Rodentia; family Pedetidae; genus Pedetes; species Pedetes capensis. Next base: position 70,401 of record VMDO01002306.1, read on the forward strand.
TGCCTGGTGATGGGGAAAGGCAAAGAGCAGGGGGCACGAGGGCAGGACATTTTCCTTCAACCAGCTCTGAGTATGGGGGTGGCAGAAAGTATGCACTGGGGCAGCACCCAGACTTATAGGAAATAAGTGACTGCTACATCCTGTCACCTGTAGGAGGCAGAGGCTTATATTTCCCACCCTAGGAAAGGAGCAGCTTCTTCTCTATTTTGATGTGGAGGAGAACAGAAAAAACAAGGAGGTATAATTCAGGTTTCCAAAGCTAATGATGAAAAACTTGTCGCTAACAGCCACTCCTTAAGCCAGGCACTGTGGCACACACCTGTAATCCCAATGACCCTGGAGGCTGAGGGGAGAGAATCATGAGTTCAATGCCAGAGGCAGCCTGTGCGATTTAGCAAGACTTTGCCACCATATAAAAATTTTGAAAAGGAAGGTGGTGGGTTGGGGGGTGCAACTCAGTGGTAGAGCACTTGCTTAGCATGCACAAGGCCCTGGGTTCAATCTCCCAGCATCTAACACACACGCACACACACACACACACACACACACACACACGCACGCATGCACACACACACAGTTTAAACAAAAATAAAAATTGGTATAAAATATTCTCATCCTTAGAAAACCTACTATTATTTGCAAGAAGTGTAAGTTCTACCTATCCAGGTAAGTCTGAGCCTTTCTACCTCTCCAAGGGTTAAAAACAGTGTCTTACTAATGTTATGTAAATTGCCAATCTTCTACACTAAAAACATAGCTACATCTGGACATGGAGGAATAAACGAGATCAGATTCAGCCTCTCACCGGAAACTAGCAAACCATCATTGTCAAAATGCCGATGAGAGTGGATTTGAAGACACTGAGCCTCAGACAATGAAGCCACGTGATCCCAGAGAATCAGAAAGAAACGAGAGAAAGTACCAGTTGCCTGTGTTTATTGTCTGGAGTCATTTCCAAGCTGTGGTACCAGGAAGCAGAGGACCATGGTGGAGCCTGGATGTTTCCCTGAGTTAAGGAAATGAAGGTGGGGTTCAGGGAGGTCAGGAGATAAGAGTTCAGAGGTCAGGGTGCAGAGAGGACCAGGCTTGCAGAGAGAGTGCTCTGGAGGCCTGAAGAGGGGCCCCTGGAATTGCAGTGTGCACCTGTGCGGGAAGCACCACAGGCTGGGGAGAGGATCTAGCAAGGGATTTTCTGCCATTTCATCCAAATTTTTCACTCCTGCTTACCATAACACACAGCATGGATATAATTTCCATTTCACAGAAGAAGAAACGAAGGCTGGTAGAAAGTGTGTAGTTTTCCCGAAGTCATATACCATGTGAGCCACTGAATGAGGAGGTGAACAAGTTCAGTGAGCCGGGGAACGTGAATAGTTCCTGTATGGTCTTTCAACATTTTTAAAGGGCTACAAAATCAGGTGTGGATTAGAATCATGCACAGATTAGACTCATGAGGGAGCTCTCTTGATCATAAATCCAGTCTGCACATGATTCTAATCCATGTCTGATTTTGTAGCCCTTTAAAAATGTTGAAAGTGTGAGGATTAGATTCACGAATATAGGTTCTTTTCCAAGCTGTGCAAGGGAGAGAGAAATGTCTCAGAAACATGAGGGTGAGGGAAAGTTTGTTCTGGTTTGTTTTGTTTTGAGGATGGGAGAGATGACAGAAGATAGAACCCTTGCCCTCATTCAATTTCCAGATCAACGGGAGAGAGGAAGACTCCTCAAATTTACCACCCAGAAAGCCTCTCCAAGCCAGATGTCTTTTGAGGGCTTAATGTCTTGATGTAAGTAGTAAATATTCCAGTTGATCTGTGATATTCTGAAGAAAGAAGAGTCACTGTCATGAAAGAATGACAGAAGCAAGGATTTGAGGCTGGGAACAGGAAAACCACACCTCCCAGATCTCTCCACCATTGTTACATACCACAGGGGCCAGAGTTTAGCTCAGTTGGTAGAGTGCTGCTCCTTATTGTCCGAGGACCTGGGTTCGATACCCAGCACCACAAAAATGGGAGGATGTGGCAATCCACTCCTGAAGCAATCCTGAAACAATCAGCCACTGAAAACCCTTTGAGGGTTGCTATGAGTCATACCCAACTTGATGGCACCTAACAACAACAATTCTCCAGGGCTAGTTTGAAATCCACCTCTGAAAAGCAAGATCCTAAGCTGCCCTCAAAATTTTCATGTTGACGGCCTAACCTCAGTGTGGAGGCATTTGGAAATGGGCCTTAAGGAGATAATTAGGTCATTAGGTTGGAGTCTTGAGGAATGGGATTAGTGTCTTTATAAGAAAAGACATGGCAATAATCAACAAAAATAACAGTGTAATATTACATATTATGGGAGAAGGACCCGGCAACCCACTCCTAAAAAATAATCAGCCATTGAAAACAGTATGAATAGCAGAGAAGCACTGACAATAGTGTTTCAACTGTTATACATAGGGTTGCTATGAGTTGGACACTGACTGAATGGCATCTAACAACAATTATATATTATATAATAAATTTTATATGTATAGTATACTATATTGTAGGGAATTATCCAACCTTCATCTTGCCCCCTGATTGGTAATCAAGGATCTCCCCCTGATTGCCCAAGGAGTGACATGTGGTTTCACTCTTTATTTGAATGTCACTCCTAAATTGGTTGCACCCAGCCCCTTGCTCCCCCACCTGATTGTCATCTTGAGGCAGTTAAGGCAGTTACCCAAGAACTATATAAACAAAGCTCACTCTCTCACCTGGATCACCATCAGTCAAGATAGAACTCTCTCTACTATGGACCATCGGCAAGGAAAAGACTCTGTCTGACCACTGATGAAGAAAGAGCTCTCTCTCAATTCGACCAGCAAGACAGCAACATCTCTTTCTCTGGATTCGACCAGCAACATGGAAGCATCTCTCCTCGTGACCACTGAGACTAGGAAGACTAGATGGTGCTCTCAAGGAAAGACAGATTACAAGCAAGCTAAGGAAAGCCTCTTGGACCCGGCACCAAGAGGCCGAAGCTGAGGACAGTCTCTGGTCCCAGCACTGGAGGCAGAAGAGCTGCAGCTGCCCTTGAGACAGTATAAGAGCTGCTAACATTTGTTATAGCCGTACCCTTGTTTGGGGTTCCTGTCTGCCCTTGTCAGGGCAGAGAGACAATAAAGAGCTGCACAGTCCCCACAAGGCAAAAGTACCCAAGGCTTTTCCTTTCTCCCATCTCGAGGTGTTCCCAAAGGCCACAGGAGTCCTCACCCCTCACCCGAGGGTCCCAAGTGAGTTGTGTTTAGTTATCTGTGTGTGTGGCTGTGCATCCCATCTGAACATCTGGGCCAGACCAGTGAGGTGCATGACCTACACTATATATTATAAATATTTATTGTTGTGAGATGTCCTTCAGTGGAGTCCAATTCATAGGGATTCTCTGTACAACTGAACAAAATAATTCCCAATTTTGTGCCAAGCACAGGATCCTATTTATGTTTAAGCCCATTGTTGCAGATACTGTGTCAATCCATGTAGTTGAGGGTTTTCCTTTTTTCAATGACCTGGCACTCTCCCAAACATGACATCCTTCTCCAGGAATTCGTCCCTCCTGACTACATGTCCCAAATATGTAAGAAGCAGTCAAGCCATCCTTGTTTTTAAGGGGCATTCTGGTTGCACTTCTTTTAGGACAGATCTGTTGGTTCTTTTGGCAGTCCATGGTATATTCAATACTCATCTCCAGCACCATAATTCAAAAGCATAAATTCTTCTCCTATTTCACTTATTCAATGTCTACCTTTCACAACCATATTATGCAAGTGAAAATACCATGGCATGACTCAGGCGCACCTTCATCTTCAATGTGACATCTTTACTTTTCAATACTTTAAAGAGATATTTTGCAATAGCTTTTTGCGGTGCAATGCATCTTTTTATTTTTTGACTGCTGCTTCTGTGGGTATTGATTGTAAACCAAAATCTTGGACAACCTCAATCTTTTCTCCATTTATCATGAAGTTGATTACTGACCCAGTTGTAAGGATTTTTGTTTTGCTAATGTTGAGGCACAATCCATACGGAAGGCTGTATTCATTTATCTTCACATGACTCAGTTTGCCATATTGTGCGGGCTTGCATGTTGCTGTGATGCTCAAAGTTATGTCACCAATATTACAGATACCAGCAGGGTCATCCATGGTAGACAGGTTTCAGCTGAGCTTTCAGACTAAGACAGACTAGGGAGGAGGACCTGGCATCCCACTCCTGAAACAATTACCCTTTCAAAACCCTATGAATACCAGAGAAACAATGTCAGATATGGTGCTGGAAAATGAGTACCCCATGTTGGAAGGCACTCAAAAGATGACTGAGAAAGAGTTGTGCCCTCAAAGTAGAGTATACCTTAATGACAGAAATGGAATAAAGCTCCAGGGACCTCCATTTGCTGATGTGGCATGACTCAAAATGAGGAGGAACAACTGTAAGCATTGATTAATAATTGGAATACGGAATGTATGTAGTATGAATCTAGGAAAATTAGAAATCATCCAGAGGGATTTGGAGTGCATAAACATCAACATTATAGGCATCAGTGAGCTAAAATGGACAGGCATGGGCCATTTTGAATCAGATAATCATATGGTCTACTATGCTGGGAATGACAGATTAAAGAGACATAGGGTTGTATTCATCATCAAAAAAGACATCTCAAGATTTGTCCTGAAGTAAAATGCTGTCAGTGACAGAATAATCTCCATAGGCCTACAAGGAAGGCCAGTTAATATAACTACTATTCAATGATTACACATATTATGAACTATATATCACACATATTTCCCATATGTCTGTCAGTTTGCTGTACTATGGAGGCTTGCATGTTGCTGTGATACTGAAAGCTATGCCATCAGTATTACAAATACCAGCAGGGTCACCTATGGTAGACAGATTTCTGCTGAGCTTCCAGACTAAGACAGACTAGGAAGAAGGACATGGCTAACACACTCAGCAAACAACTGGCCATTGAAATCCTATGAATAGCAGAGAAACACTGTCAGATTCAGTGCCAGAAAATGAACACCCCAGGTTGGAAGGCACTCAAAAAGGACACAGTGGCGGCAACAATGGGCTTAGACATAAAAAAGATTATATGCTTGGCACAGAATCGGGGAGTGTTTCATTCTGTTGTTCACAGGGTTACTATGAGTCAGACTTGATGCCACCTAACAACAACAACAACATTACATACACAATCATATATAGAGAGAATTAAAGTATTTGAAAACTAGGAGTATACTTCCTAGAAGTGTACTTCCATTATAAAATTCTTATACTACATGAGAAGTGACATAATATCAGTGGAAGCTAGAACATTAAAAGTTAAAGATATATACTGTGAATTCTAAAAAAACCAATTAATATAACACAAAACCAAGATATAGATAGCTGATATGTCAACAAAGGAGATAAATGGAATGATAAAAAATACTCAGTGCAGAAGAAGGGAATCAAAGAGAGAAAAGAGAAAAAGAATATGTAGGTTGATTACAAAATGTAGTAAGAGGGTATATTTCATTCCAATCAGGCTAAGAATAACATTAAAATGTACATCAAAGGTGGATTTCAGAATGGATAAAAATGAAAGACCAGTTATATGCTGCCTATAAGAAAATACTTAACTATATAAGAGACAAATTGATGAAAAGGTAAAGCACCTGGAAAGAGATTATACATGCTGAAACTAACAGAAAGCTAGAATAGATCCATTAGTGACATAATGTATGTTTCAGGGAAATGAATATTACTTAGATAAAGAAGGTAATTTCTTAATGGTAAAGTGGCCAATTCACCAAAGTGGTAAACTAAACATTTATGTACCTATTAGGAGACTTCAAAATACATGAAACAAATGTTGATAGTGTCAAAGGCAGAAACCGCCAAGTCCACAGTATAGTCTGATATTTCAAACCCTGGGCTGTGGGTTAACTTAGTTGGTAGACCGCTGCTCCACACTTTCTAAGGATCCAGGTTCAATCCCCAGCACTGCAAAAGTGGGAGAAGGATGGGCAGTCCACTCCCAAAACAACTAGCCATTGAAAACCCTATGAGGGTTGCTCTGAATTGGACTCGACTCCACAGCACCTAACAACAACAACAATTTCAGATGCTCTCTATGTTCCTGATAGAAAATGCAGACAGAAAATTAGTAAGGATATTGAATATTTGAACAATGCTATCCCCAAATTTACCTATGACATTTGTAGAACACCTTACATAGGAAAAGCAGAACAGATGTTGTGTTAGGTTTGCATGAAACATTTATTAAGATAGACTTTTGTGGGTTGTAAAACAAATCTCAATAAATTTAAAAGGATTTAAGCCATTAAGTCATATGTATTGTTCTCTGACCCTAATTCCTGACATAGAGGCCCTAAAACTCTTATAATTTCCTAAGTGATGGGGTGCTAGGTGCATCTTTTGATCTAATGAGGAGATTCAGTGGCTTATGGATAGCATCAGCATAGAGCTAGTCACTAAAAAGGCCAAAGCATGATTAAAAGCTTGGAACAGCTCTACCTCCTCACCCCCTGAGAAGGGGGGGGCTAGAGATTGAGTTAATAATCAGTTATACTTATGTGATGAAGTTTCCATAAAATTCCCTAAATTATGGAGTTTGGAGACCTTCTGGGTTGGTTAAACACACCCATGTGGCACACCTCAACTTCATGGGGCAGAAGTTCTCACATGCGGGCTTTCTGGATCTCATCCTATGTACTCCCCCGCCCTCTGGTTGTTTGTCTGTATCCTTTGTCTTGTCCTTTATAATAAACTGATAAATGTTAAGTAAAGTGTTTCCCTGAGTTCTGTGAGTTGTTATAGCAAATTATTGAACCCAAAGAGGGAGCTGTGTATCTCCCCAATTTGTAACCAAATTGGATAGAAGCACAGCACCAGTTACTTCTGACTGCTATCTGAAGTGGGAGCAATCTTGTGAGAAACCCTTTTTTTGTAGGGCTGGTACTAACTCTGGGTACTTAGTATCAGAATTGAATTAAATTGTAAGACACCCAGCTGGTGTTCTTAGAGAATTGGAGAATTGCTAGGTGTGGAAAGCCCACACATATGGTGTCAGAAGTGGAAATATTAGGATAGGCCTTTCTTTTATTATCCAAAGTATGTTCTCCAGCCACAATGGGATTTTAAATTAGAAATAAATGACAGATTTATAGAAAGTCCCCAGATATTTGTAAACAAAAATCTTCACACTTGTTAAATAATCATGCACAAAAAAAGAAATTGAAAGGGAAATTTGAAAAATATTTTAAACTCAATGAAAATTAAAATCCAACATATCAAAATCTGTGGATTATAGTGACAGCAGTACATAGAGGGAAGTTTATTATACATTTGAAAAGAAAAAGACCTCTAACTAAGCAATCAGCCAATTAAACCCAGTATAAACACAGAAAAATAAATAAGGATAACCATAGAAATCAGTGGCATATCCTTATGCAAGAAAAAAAGAAAAAAGAAAAATTCAAATCATACTTCATTCTTTATATAAAAGTTAATTCAGCTGGGTGTGGTGCTACACGCCTTTGATTCCAGGAACTCAGGAGGCTGGGGCAGGAGGATCATAAGTTTGAGGCCAGAGGCAGCCTGTGTAACTTAGCAAGACTGTTTCCAAATGAAAAAATAAAAAATGAGCTAATGTGCAGCCCAATGGTAGAGCACTTGCAAAGTATATGCAAGACCCTGGGTTCAACTCCCAAGTACCACAAAAAATAATTTTTAAAAAATAAGTCAAATGAGTCATAAACTTAAATGTAAGTTACACCTTTTGATCTCTTAGGAGAAAATGAAGGAGAAAACTTTTGCTAATTTGGGATATGCAAATATTCTAAAGATAACTCCAAAGATAAGGCCCATGAAAGAAAAAAAAATGAATTGAACTTCTTTAAAATTAAGAACACCGACTCTTCAAAAGACACTGTTAGGAAAATGAAAGCCATGGACTCAACCTAATAACATCACAATTTACCAGTGAAATGCAAATTAAAAGTGCAAGGAGATACCATGAAACACCTATTAGAATGTCTACAATTAAAAAGACTGACCATAACTGGTATTGGCAAAGATGTGGAGGAACTAGAACTCTCAAACACCACTGCTGGGAATGTAAAATGGTAAACTACTTTGGAAAACAGTTGGCACATGTAAAGAAGTTAAAGATCCAGCTACTATATGATGCAGCCATTCCACCCCTAGTTTACCCAAGAGAAATGAAAGCAGTTATCCCTACCAAGACTTGCATTAGTGAGATAGCTTTACTTATATTGGACAAAAGAAAAATAAAATATTCAAAGGGCCATCAACAGGTAAATGGAAAAACTGTGGTATCTGTACAATTCTATTTACCAGTAAAAAGGAATGGATTGTTAATACATTGATGGATCTCAAATAATTATGGTAAGTGAAAGGAGCCAGTAAAAATAGCAACATATATAGGATTCAATTTATATAAAACTTTAGGAAACACAAACTAAAGTGACAGAACAGATCAGTGATTGGGGATTGGGTTCAGGGTATGGGGGATTGGACAAGTAGTATATACAAGATACAGCATGAAATTCTGGGGGATGATGGATGTGTGTGATGGTTTCATGGATATATACACATGTCAAAATGTCAAATTATACATTTTACATATGCAAAGTTTTGTCGTTGTTAGGTGCTGTCAAATCTATATCCAACTCATAGCAGCCCTACAGAAAACAGACGAAACAGTATTGTTACTCCTTCTCTGCTATTCATAGGGTTTTCTACAGCAGGTTGTTTTTTGGGGGGATTGGGTTGCCAGGTCCTTCTCCCAAACCTACAGCACCTGGTGTTGCCAGGCGGTCTCCCTTCCAAGTACTAACCAGATCCAACCCTGTTTGTTGTTGTTGTTAGGTGCCGTCGAGTCGAGCCCGACTCATAGCGACCCTATGTACAGCAGATCGAAGCTTCTGAGATCTGACAGGATTGGATGCTGTAGTGCTATGGCTGCAGGCATGCATAGTTTATCATTTGTTAATTAGATTGCAAAAAAGATAATTTAAAACTACAGTGTCATAAACTTGCCTTTTTTTAGTATTTTCTATGTATAAATATTTCCACATTTCAAACTATTAATATTCTTATATTTTAAGCATGTTCTGGAAATAGTCTAAAGCTAGATTTTATAGCATACAATACAAATTTAAATACTTTCTAACTGTCATATAAATGAAGGCAGTCTAGTAATCTAAATCTTTGATCTGGTTTAAAGTTTAGTTCGGGTACATCCATTATGATATATTTGAGTTCATTTTTTTTCTTGGTACCAGGGGGGTTGAACCCAAGGTCTTCCACATACTTCTTCCACCTCCCCATTTGCTGGGATTACAGGTGTTTGTCACCATGCCTGAGTTGAGTTCATCATTAACGCATTATTCTTCTGATTTCCGCTGCCTCGACCCCTCCCTCCCTTCTTTCCTCTTTCCCTCCCCATCTTTTTTCTCTTTCCCTTTCCCCATTGGTATTAATTCTCTCAGTGTGTGTGAATATTTTTTACCCTTCATTTCAACTTTTTTCCTCTATAGGTTCAGAACTGTACATTCCATTTTATTGGTTATTCTAGAAATTTTAACCTAATTATATATTTTTTTCTGTGGTACTGGGGGTTGAACCCAGGCCCTCACACTTGCATGATTTGCAAGTGCTGTACCACTGAGCTGCACCATCAGCCCATTATTTTACTTTTTAAGGCATAGTCTTGCTAAATTACGCAGACTGCCTCTGGTCTCAAACTTGCGATCCTCCTGCCTCTGCCTCCCGAGTCACTGGGATTATGCGCATGCACCACCACGCCTGGCTCTAACCTAAATATTTTAATTTAACAAAGTATAAAATGACACAATACTCTCCCCTCACAATATAAAACCCTGACTCCTGATGCTTTGTCTCTTTGTGTGGGCAATAACTACACATCTTAGCCTGCTGTGTGGAGACCAGAGCTACAGAACTGTAAGTGGAATTCGCTGACCACAGTGGCAGCACGGATGCCAGCGCTTACATCACAGCAGGACAACAGAGGTTAGAGGTTCCTGAAAGGCGTGCCTTCCTCTTCACCACCTTCTCTCAGAGCCACAGCTGCAACAGGCCAGTCTCTTTCTGCAGACTGGGTGGTGGGGAGCTTTCTTTCTCCTCCTAGTTCATTCAGGGAAGGTATCCAGAACCCTTCGGAAATTCCAGATTTATGCAGGATCCTTGCATCTGATCTTCCACCTTATTTAGGGACCAGGCTTTATCTCCCAACACTTATACCTGAGAGTTTGGTCTATTTCTTGTAAGTTTTTAATTAACCAGATTTTCCTTTTTTTTGGGGGGGGGGATAGGATCTTGCTACATAGCCCCAGGTTTGACTGGAACTAGCCATGCAATCCAGGCTGGCCTTGAGCCCATGATCCTGAGTGCTAGGGTTACTAGCAAGTATCACCACACCCAGGTAACCAGAAATGTTAATATGTCCCCTAGCTTTTTGGTTAAAGTGCAGTGGACTAAGGATGCAGTTTGGAATTTAGATTGCCTGGGTTCAAACCAGTGCTCCATTCCTTATGATCTTATTGCCTGTGAAGAAATGAATTAAAGTTTATATAGCTCAGTTTCCTCTCATGTATTGGGAGAAATGATAATAGCACCTGTCTCATGGAGTTATTAGAGCATTAAATAAATGAACACATTTCAATAGCTCAGGACTATACCTGGCATAATAAGCATTCAAATATTAGCTGCTATCATAGCCATTATTTTTGTGCTTAAATAAGGTTTTAAGGTTATATTTCACACTATTCTACAAAGCCCCCATGTGTCTGTCAGCTTGTTGTGCTGTGGGGCCTTTGTTGTGCTGCTGTGCTGCTCAAAACTATGGCACCAGTATTTCAGATACCAGCAGGGCCATCCATGGTGGACAGGTTTCAGTTGGGCTTCCAGATTTAGACAGACTAGGGAAAAGAACCTGGCAGCCCACTCCCAAAACAAACAGCCATAGAAACCCCTCTGAATAACAGAGGACTGTCAAATGGAATGCCAGAAAATGAGCCCTTCAGGATGGAAGGCATTGAATAAATGAGTGGGAAAGAGTTGTCTCCTCAAACTAGAGTCCGTTATAATGACAGGAATGGAGCAAAGCCCCTGGGACATCCTTTTGCTGATGCGGAACCACTAAAAATAAGAAGAAACATAGTGGCTGCAATAATGGGCTCAAACATAAAAGACTGTGTGCATAGCACAGTGCTGGGTAGTGTTTCATTCTGTTGTACTTAAGCTTAAGGTCACTATAAGTCAGATCCAACTTGACGGCACCTAACAACAACATAACATTCTAAAAAGGGGCTAATGTTTTATAATATGAATATTCATAGTTTCAACTTTCAAGTGACCTTACATAGTTTATTCATTTGTGAATATAGATAAGTGGTTTCCTCACTGACAAACTAACCATCACTTGGTATCCATTGTTTCTCTTTCTTGCTTTCAGAAAATATGATTCTTGAGATTAGGTCTTCAAAGTGCTGTGGGAATAAAAGATACTGCTATACAAAGAAATTCTCCCATCTACACATGGCCTAACATCTTGGTTTGTAAGACAAAAATGATATCAACAACTGGGTTCATTCCATCTGGAGTCAGAAAACATCAGCCAATGTAGGTCCACCCCTGGGACAATCCTTAACACCACATGGGCCAGCACTGCTGCATAAATGACATCTGAATAACATAGACTCCACATTCAAGTCTTGTCCTCAAATAATACAGGCTGCATTTCTGAAATACCTGGTGAATGCAGCTTAGTGGTGGAAGTTGCTGTTCTCTTAGGAGATGAAACAGCAGGCTTATTAGCATCTTGATCTTTTTGTGCTTCTTTCTTTGTTCCTATATATAGTTTGAAAAGAGAAACAGAAAGAAAAAAAGCTAGTTACAATCTAAACATTAGTAACATAAATTGCTTATAGAAAGGGCAGTTTAACCAAAGGCAAACAGAACAAAAACAAAATATTGAGAGGATTTGTTGCTATGGTCAGCACTCTCCTGCCCCCTCATCCCCTCAGGCTGGAGGAAGGAAGCACATGCTCGCAGCAAAGAGAATTTAGTTGTTTAGTGGTCAGGCGAATGAGCACACTGTCTCTGGCTTGATGAAAAACACCCCCTTTTCTGAGGTCACTGTCACCCCAGTGACGCTCACAAAGTAGATGAGAATTAAATTTTTACTGTCCTCGGCAACCAACTTGGTCTGTCTGGTTCTGTCTGAAATGACAATTTTTTCAGAAGACAAGGAGGGAAGCTGTAGCTGAACATAACTGTTAATGACTTCAGTGTCATACAGAGGTGAGCCACAGGGGACCTGGTCTGATGCTAATTAATTTCCATGCACTGGTCCACAGAGGTGACCTTGGGAGCCCATTAGCCCCATCCACTGCAGCTGAGCCTTCGTGGACCTGCTGCTAGAGCCAGCCTAACAGAAGCAGTAGCTGAGCAGAGCGAGAGCTAGAACTGGACACCCGCAGATGATGTATGGCTGGGGACCAGCATGGTTTCTCTCTCATGTGTTGGTTTCTCTCTCATGTGTTGGACAACGACCCTCACCATCACAATACCTTCCTTGGAAAGTCAAAGAACAATGAGTGGAATATTAGAGAAACCACAGCGACCTAGGCATCCCTAATCATGCTTTGGCTTCAGCACACTGTTATGTCATTTCAGAAATTGAGCTTGGAGGCAGAACCTGAATGTCCCCTAAGCCCTGCAACCAAACTCTTCTTTCCAGAGGTATTTATTCTCCCAGATCTTTTTCTGTTGTTGTTAGATGCTGTCGAGTCAGGTCCAATTCATGGCAACCCTATATATAACAGATGAAACAGTATTTGACACTACGCCATGCCTGGCACTATTGTCAGTGCTTCTCTGCTATTCATAGGGTTTTCAATGGCTGATTCTTTCAGGAATGGGTTGCCAGCTCCTTCTCCCAAGCTTATAGCACCCGGTATTCTCAGGCAGTCTCCCATCCAAGGACTAACCAGGCCTGACTCTGCTTATCTTCCAAGACCAGACGAAACTGGATGCCAGGGTAGTATGGCTGTGCTTGTAAGTATATGTTGTGGAGATGGGAAAAGATGGCAGACAGATAACATCCGTCTTCTGAGGCAGAGTAAAAGGAGAGCTTAAACAACAGTTTAGAACACACATCGACTAGTTAGACAGAGAAATAAGATAGATAAGAGGTAGGGGAATATATATATATATATATATATATATATATATATATATATATATATAAAGAGAAAGGACCTGTAGGTTAGGTAAACACCACCAAATTTAGAAAAAGTTTAAATAGGGAGGAATCAGTGTGGCAGGTCAGTGAGAGTGCGCTAGCAAAAACATGGAGATTTGATCAAGTGGGGAAAAGAAAATTAACAGCTGGACAGAGCTGTGCCATTAGGAAACTCACCAACAATTCCTTCTGCATGTTGACTGCACAGACAATGGAGAGAACCAGGGGGACAACGAGATTGCAATCCAAAGTGGAGAAGAACTAGAGAAACTGCAGCAGTCAATCTGCTATAGCTCATATTGCTGAGCACTGAGATAATACAACCCAGGAAAAATTCCACGTGGACATCTGGAGCTCAGATCCACCACAGTGTACAACCCTGGCAACCTGCCAACATCCTGCCAACAAGACACGGGCAGCACTTCCCACAGAGAACAACTGGTGAGTTTGTCTGAGGCTCCAGGTGCAGCCACTATTTCTTTGCCACGCAGCCCATGCAGTTTGCGAGAGAGTAGTGGTGCAAAAGTCCCATGTAGGAGTGAAGGCCTCAGATCCACCAGGGGTGGAACGATATCATCCCACCCACCTTGGCATGGGATTGGCGAGTGACCCTGGTGGGGGCTGGGGCCCACGCATGGGCAGAGCACACCTGGATAGTAGCTACTAAGAGCACAGCAGTGCACTTTGTAGCAGGGCAGTTTCACACGCGACTTCCACATGGGCAGGTGGCCTCAGATTCACCGGGGATGGACTGATATCATCCCGCCCAGTGCAGCACAGAATCGGTGAGAGACCACGACAGGATTTGGAACACACGAGGGGTCAGAGGGCCTGGCATTGAGCTCTGTTTCCCGAAGCCACCTGCTCCCGCCATAGGGATTGGGACTGTGCTCTCTGAACTTGGATCTCAGTGCCTGAGCTCCATAGGGGAGGCAAAATTCTCAGAAGGACAGCACTGGTCACACTGCCTCTCTCTGTGTGTGTGGAAGGGTTAGAGAACCCCACAGGGTGGCTTTCTGAAAGCACTCTGCAACCCGAGAGACCACGGCGAAGAATTTCTGCCTCATCCCCCACCGGAGGGATGTTGTGCAGAAACCCCTTCCTGAAAACCTGCCTGCTTTCAGCAAGAGAGCAAATAGGGAAAATCTTTCCTTGCAGCAGAACTTAGAAATCCCAAAATAAAGCTATCTTCACTGCTTAGGTAATTTTACACAAGAGAAAAATGAAGACAGATCTATAGACAGAGGTGTCAGTAGAGTTGAATTTAGATGACCCTACATGGCTTTTCCTATCAGCAGCAGATGAGAAGGAGAGATGACAAAACAACAGGCAAAGACACTCACTTGAGGGAAATGAGGCAGGGCCCTCTCAGAAGGTTGATCACTGCTGCTGGCAGTAGGAAAGATGGTCAAACCTGAGCTCTCTATTATACTCTACTGCCTCATTCATTTTACTGTTCTGTTGATACCTCTTGGTTACATCATGTCATCTCTTTATGTTTTGGTATGTTTCTTCCTTTTCTTTCTTTTTCTCCATGGCTTATTAGTTCTGTTAAGACATATTTGCCTGAATGTGTCTTCAAGATATTTTTTTTTGTGTGCTCTGCTATGATGCTGTTTTCCTTCTGGTCCTTTACAGTGTGGTTTGGTATGTATGGCCATTTAATATTTTTCCTTCTTTTCTCTTATTTCCTCTCTTTTCTCAATTCTTTTTATGATTAATATTTTCTATAATTATATCTATTTTTAGTTTATTATTTTATATTTTCATTTTTATTAGCTTTCGTTTTCTCACTCCTCTTTTTCCCTCTTCTTTCCCAATCTCCTCTCCCTCCTCCTCTCCCAATAGAGAAACAGAGACAGTTGCCTCCCTAGCCCCCAGTTCCATTGGAATAGTGAATTGGAGAGTGGGAAACTGAGGAGTGGAGAGTCCAGTGCTCAGAGAAGAGCGAAAGGACCTGATGATTCCATGAACCTAGGAAAACCAGATCAGAACAAGGCACATCTTGAGTTGAGTAGGACTGGTGATCCAGAGTAAGAGCTCCACAAAACAGCCAACCAAGGATTCATGGTGTAGGCAGTAGACCAATTGGGGTTTGGGAATGCAGGGGTTAAAGGGAAACTGTAGGGGTCAGTACTGAATACAGAGCTTGCAGCAGATTCTGGCTATTGGGTTCTGAGGCTGCAAACTGCAGGACAGGAGAGTGAGAAAAAAGTGTCAGAGATTCATCATCACCCAAACTCAATGGAACACCAGAGGGAGAAGCTCTCCACACTTGGAGGAGGCAGATCCTAATTCCCAGACCAAGCAATGGGCAAGCCTCAGCAAAGAAATACATGAAACATGAAAGGGCATGCTGGATGTGAAGACCCCACAGACCAAAGCCTCTTAACAGACAACATCAAACAATTTCTGGAAATGTCTGAATCAGAATTCAGAGTTTTGGTTATTAGTATGTTAAGAGAAATCAAAACTAACACTACCAGCACCTTCAAAATCCTTGAAAAGAAGGTACCTCATCTGGAGTCTGTACTCTCCTCACAGCTAGAATTGGTCAGGAAAAACCAAGTGGAAATCCTCGACATGCAATGCAAACTGAATGAATTAAACTCTGTAACAGAATCCTCATCATTGAGACTGGATGAGGCTGAGCAATGAATATCAGCCTTGGAGAATTTAATACAAGATATAAAGTACACACAATCCAAATTGGAAAAAATAATGAAACAACATAAGAGAGATTTCCAAAAGGCCTCAGACAGAATGAAAAAATGAAACTTAAGAATTCAGGGTGTCCCTGAAGGAGAAGAAAGGTCCACCACAGGATTGTTGTTGTTGTTGTTGTTAGGTGCCATCCAGTCGGTATCGCACTCATAGCAACCCTCATAGGGTTTTCAATGGCTGACTGTTTTGGGATTGCCTTGGGAGTGGATTGCCAGGTCTTTCTCCCATTTTTGTGGTGCTGGGAATTGAATTTGGGGCCTCAGAGACTACAGCACAGCACTCTAGCAACTGAGCTAAATCCCAGCCCACCACAGGATTAGGAAATCTATTTTATGACATAATCAAGGAAAATTTTTTCAGAGATAATCAAGGACCTGCCTATATACACAACTGAAACATTCAGGACTCCACCCAGAACAGACCAAAACAGATCCTCCCCACAACATATTATTGTATGAATGTTTACGGTGGACACCAGAGAAGCAGTTTTGAAAGCAGCCAGGGAAAAAAACCCCACTAAGATTTAAAGGAAAACCTATTAAAATAACTGCAGATGTTTCCACATCAACATTGAAAGCTTGAAAGGCCTGGACACATATAATTCATGTTGTGAAAAATAACAATTTCCAGTCAAGAATACAATACCCAGCAAAGTTATTTTTGAAAATAGATGAGGAGTATAAGATATTCCATGATTTTCACACATTCAAATGATTTGGAACCACCAAACCAGCTTTACAGAGGGTCCTCAATTAGTTACCATATACAGGTGAGATAAGACAACCCTATATGGAGATCAAAGAATTGAACAGTTAACATGAGTGGAAATCAAGAAAACAATAAAGTAATCATGAATCAAAACCAGCAACATGTAACAACTGGATACATAACAATAGACACTTCTCAGTAATCACTATTAATGTAAATGGTCTTAACTCACCAATTCAGAGACACAGGTTGGCTAATTGGATAAAAAACATATGCCCTCAATATGTGCCATTCAAGAGACTCATCTAACTCAAAAAGTCTACAATATGTTGAGAATTAAGGGCTGGAAAACAACACACCAAGCAGGGGGTAAACAACAACAACAACAAAAAGCAGGTGTTGCAATACTAATATCAGATAGAGTAACCGTCAATCCAAAACTAATTAGAAGGGATAAAGAAGGACACTACATATTACTAAAAGGAACAATCAACCAGGAACCAATAACACTACTAAATATATACTCTCCAAATATAGGGGCACCTAGCTTCATAAAACAGACATTAAGGGAAATAAAGGACTACATTGGTCTAGACACAATAATTGTAGGAGACTTCAATACCCCACCTTTGCCAAGAGACAGATCATCAAAACAGAAAATCAATAGAGAAACTATAAGCTTAATTTGCACCCTAGACCAACTGGAACTCACAGACATCTACAGAATATTCCATCCATATGATGAGGAATACATATTCTCAGCTTTACATGGAATCTTCTTCAAGATAGACCATACTTCAGTACATAAGAATTCCCTCAAAAAGTACAAAAAAGCAGAAATTATCCCCTGTACCTTATCAGACCACAATGGAATAAAATTGGAACTCAAAACCAAGAAAAATACCAGAAACTTTACAAATTCACAGAGACTAAATAATACACTGCTGAATGATCAATGGTTATTGAAGAAATTAAAGCAAAAATTAAAATATTCCTGCAGTCAAATGATGAAAATACATCCTACCAAAACATATGGGATACAGCAAAGGTCATTCTAAGAGGGAAGTTTATAGCATTAAGTGCCTTCATCAATAAGATAAGGAAGAGCCAAATAAATGACCTAATGTCTCATCTCAAGATGCTAGAAAGCCAACAACAAATCAATCCTAAAAGGAGCTCTCAGAAAGAAATTGCCAAAATCAAGGCAGAGGTATCTCAATTAGAATCTAAAAAGATAATTCAAAGAATCAATGAGATTAAAATCTGGTTCTTTGAAAAGATTAATAAAATAGATATTCCCCTGGCCAATCTCATCAAAAAGAAAAGAGGAAAAGCCAAATATCATGAAAATCAGAGATGAAAAAGGGATCATAACCACCATCTACAATGATATATAGAAAATCATAAGGGAATACTATGAAAAATTGTATTCCAAAAATTATAAAAATACAGAAGAAATAGATAAATTTATTAATACATATGATTTACCAAAACTAACCCCAAAGGACATATGTGACCTAAGCAAACCTATTACATATGCTGAAATAGAAAAGGTAATAAAAAGTCTTCCAACAAAGAAGAGCTCAGGACCTGATGGGTTCACAGCAGAATTCTACCAAACTTTCAAAGAAGAATTAATACATAACTTCCTCAAATTATTTCAAAAAGTAGAAAAGGAGAGAACACTCCCAAACTCATTCTATGAAGCTACCATTACCCTAATACCTAAACCAGGAAAGGATACATCTAAGATAGAGAATTATAGACCCATATCCTTTATGAACATAGATGCAAAAATTCTTAAGAAAATTCTGGCAAACTGAATTCAGCAACATATTAAAAAGATTGTTCACCATGACCAAGTGGGATTTATTCCACAGATGCAAGGCTGGTTTAACATACAAAAATCAATTTATGTAATCCAGCATATCAAGAGGCTTGCCAACAAAAATCACATGATCATCTCAATTGATGCTGAAAAGGCCTTTGACAAAGTGCAACACCTTTTCATGATAAAAGCCCTGGAGAAGATAGGCATAACAGGAAAACACTTTAACATCATAAAAGCTATCTATGACAGACCTACAGCCAACATATTAAAGGGAGAAAAAGTGAAACCATTTCCTCTAAGATCTGGAATAAAACAAGGAAGTCCACTCTCTCCTATTCTACTTAACATTGTGATTGAAGTCCTCACCAGGGTGATCAGACTATAGAAAGAAGTCAAAGGGACACAGATAGGCAGTGAAGAGGTCAAATTTTATTCTTATTTGTGGATAATATGATACTTTACCTAAAAGACCCTAAAATCTTTTCTAGAAAATTTTTAGAGCTAATTAGTTCCTTCAGCAAAGTGGTAGGATATAAAATTAACACACAAAAATCAATAGCCTTCCTTTACACCATCTGTGAGCAGGAAGAAAAGGAAATTACAGCTACAATCCCTTCACGATAGACCATCAGAAAATTAAATACTTTGGAATCAATCTAACCAAAGACCCTACAGACCTCTACAAGGAAAATTTCAAAACATTAAAGAAAGAAATCGCAGAGGATACTAAAAGGTGGAATGACCTTCCCTGCTCTTGGACTGGGAGAATCAATTTACTAAAACTGGCTATCCTACCAAAAGCAATCTATAGATTTAATGCAATCCCCATTAAAATTCCAATGACAGACTTTACAGAAATAGAAAAAACAACTCAACAATTCATATGGAAACACAAAAGACCACATATAGCCAAAACACCCTTAAACTGTAAAACTAGTGCAGGTAGAATAACAATCCCGGACTTTATACTACAGGGGTGGAATAGCAAAAACACCTTGGTACTGGCACAAAAAGTAGGCCTGAAGACCAGTGGAACAGAACAGAGGTCCCAGAGATACATCAACACATCTATAGCCACATGATTTTCGACAAATGAGCAAAGCAGGTAAATTGGAGAAATGATAGCCTTTTCAATAAATGGTGCTGGGAGACATGGACATCTGCTTGCAGAAAAATGAAAACTGACCCACATCGCTCACTATGCATGAGAGTTAACTCAAAATGGATAAAAGACCTCAACATCAAACCAGAGGCTTTAAAATTAATAGAAGGAAGGATACGCAATACGCTCCAACATGCAGGCATAGCAAAGCACTTCAATTGCAATTGCTCAAGAAACTGCAGCAAGAACAGATAAATGGGATTACATGAAATTAAAAAGTTTCTATACAGCAAAGGAAATAATCAACAGAGTCAAGGAAGTCCCCACTGAATGGGAAAAAAATCTTCATATCCTATACATCAGACAGAGGACTAATTTCCAGAATTTATAAAGAACTCAAGAAAGCAATACCCAAAAAAAACAAATAACCCAATACACAAATGGGAAAAGGAACTGAATAGATAGTTCTCAAATAAAGAAGCTCGTAAGGCCATGGAACACATGAAAAACTGCTCAATATCTCTAGTCATTAGGGAAATGCAAATCAAAACAACTCTGAGATTCCACCTTACTCCAGTAAGAATGGCCAAGATCAATAAAACAAATAACAAGGCTGTGGAGAAAAGGGAACCCTCTTACACTGCTGTTGGAGTTGTAAATTTGTTCAACCACTTTGGAAATCAATATGGAGGTACCTTGTTGTTGTTGTTAGGTGCCATCTAGTCGGTATCCAACTCATAGCAGCCCTCATAGGGTTTTCAATGGCTGACTGTTTTGGGATTGCCTTGGGAGTGGATTGCCAGGTCCTTCTCCCATTTTTGCAGTGCTGGGAATTGAACTCGGGACCTCATAGACTGCAATGCAGCACTCTACCAACTGAGCTAAATCCCAGCCCCATGGAGCTACCTTAACTAAAAATAGATCTACCATATGACCCAGCTATTCCGCTATTGGGAATATACCCAGTGGGAGATGAGTCAACATACCACAGGGACACCTGCATCTCCATGTTCAATGCAGCACTTTTCACAATAGCAAGGATATTTAGTCAACCAAAATACCCGTGAACAGAACAATGGATAAAAAACTATGATACATATACACAACGGAATAGTACTCAGCAATCAAAAAAATGGAATAATGTCATTTGCAGCAAAATGGATGGTATTGGAGAAAATTATCTTAAGTGAATGAACACAAACCAAAAAAGAGAAATACCACATGTTCTCACTCATATGTGAGAGCTGAATCAAACTTAAAAGAAGGAAAAATCCTATACATAAATTGGAACATAATAAAAAGCTCATGTCAACTTTGCAGAGAAGGGACAATTTAAGGAGTGGAAAGAAGGAGGGAGAGATCTAGCAAAAGGAAGCAATGATGGGAAAAGACAGGAGCAGGAGAAAGGCCAATGAGGAGAGAGGAATGAGAGAGTGGTCGACCTCAAAGTAAACAGCCCAACTTTCATAATTCGGGAAATAATTATAATAATCCCAACAACACCAAAGAATGGCAATAATGCAAAGGGACTAGATTATTCATGTAATACTGCTGACAACGTAAAAAGATAGGTCACTACAGAAAAAAGTTTGGACTTAAATCATAATTGGGATGCATGAGTACAGATAAATATTCCCATAAAAAGACATGAAAGTACAAAGAAGGCTATAGGTGTCACGGGGAGATTGGAGAGGATGGGCACAAGAAAGTAAGGGGGAAGTTATGCATGCAATGTACAATGAAACATATATAAGGAAATGTCACAATGAAATACACATCAGAATGAAACACATTAAGTTGTACATCAAAATTTCCAAACATAAAACATAAAAATATATATGTAGTTATTGTTGTTGTTAGGTGATGTCAAGTCATGTCCTACTCATATTGACACTCGCAAGGTTTTCAATGGCTGATTATTTGGGGATTGTTTGCTCTTGGTTAAATAAATGAATAAAACACTGTCACTTCTTTTTACAACCACTACACACATTTGGGGGGGATCCTTTTATATCAGTGCATTTGCAGATCTTTTATAAATGCCACATCATATTAATGGGTAATGATGTCCCATAACTCATTTTACCATCCTCCCATGGATAAACATTTAGAGTCTTTACAAGTTTTAGTTATTTTAAAATGTGCTATGATATTCTTCTACTTTAACCTTCACATACATGTACCAGTATCTTTAGAGGACAAATGCATTTTTTTTTTCTGGACTTTGAGTCTGCTCATTTGCAATGTTGCTAAATAGAGTCCAATTGTCCACCAGAAGGATCCTCTGATTCATACTCCCAACTGACGGTGTTTGACAACAACTCTTTCTACATGCACCATACCTACCCTACCAACATTGAAGTCCCAAGCATTTAATTTTTTCCAGATGCTTGGAGTCTTTGCATATTGGTCATATGCATTTCTTTATTTGAAAATCACTTAATTAAAACACAGGTAAATGGGCAAGTACTTTGCCCCTTTTTCTCATCGATATATAACTCTTCATTTATTCTGCATAGCAATCCTTTCCCTGACATGTAAGTTATATTTGCCAGCCTTTCACTTTTTAAAACTTATTTACAGAATCTTTCATTGCCTGTAGTTTTAAATTTTAACATGTTAGGACATGCTGACTTCCCCCTTTACAGCCTTGAAGGTTTGAAAGCAGGACTATAGATTTATATGGCTGCACAGGCTAGAGTGCACAGCAGGACTGCTGAGGCATTTCAGGGCTCTCTGAAGGCTGGAACTTCCTGGTTTTGAAAGACAACCATTACTCCACTGAAGTTATGGGTGCCTAGTATAGGGCCAACCTCACCCTTTTATCCCATCTCCTTGCTTTTATTTTAGGTGTCAACAAATGTGGAAAGACACCTGGGAACTGAGAAGGGAAATGTTAAAGGCCCCATGCTGATCAAACACATTTTAAAGAAAGCTAAACATGAATGTTTATTTAGCTTTCTAGGGTTTTTCATCTTCCTTCCTTCCTTCCTTCCTTCCTTCCTTCCTTCTTTCTTTCTTCCTTTCTTCCTTTCTTTCCTTTCTTCCTTCTTTCTTTCTTTCTCTTTTGGCAGTACTAGGGGATGAACCCAGGGCCTTGCGCTTGCCTGCTTTGCAAGTGCTGGACCTCTGAAATGCACCCCCAGCCTATTTTTTAAAGTTTTTGAGACAAGGTCTCACTAAATTACACAGACTGTCCCTGGTCTTGAACTTGTGATCCTCCTGCCTCTGCCTCCAGAGTTGCTGGGATTACAAGTGTGTGCTGCTGTACTAGGCTTTCTATACCACTTTCATAAAGTACAATTCATGATCTTGGTTGAAAATTTAAATATTGATAGCTTTGACCTTGCAATTCTACAAATCTCTCTTTGGAACACATCCATAATTGTGCAAAGGTGTATGCTCACATTTATTACATTTTTACAATAAAGATGTGTAAATAATCAATGTACATATTGGAGAATGCTTAAATAAATCATAGTACATGAAACCATGGAGTACTATGCTGCCATTCAAAAGAATGAGATGGCTGGGCACTATGGCAATGCCTCTAATCCCAGCTACTCAGGAAGCTAGGCAAGAGGATCATGAGTTTGAGGCCAGAGATAGCTTCTACAACTTAATGAGACCTATCTTAAAATAATAATAATAACAATAATAATAATAATAATAAGGGGCTGGGGGTTACAGCTCAGTGGTAGAGCACTTGCCTAGCATGAGCAAGGTCCTGAGCTTAACTACTAGAACTGCAAAAAAAAAAAAAAAAAAAAAAAAAAAAAAAAAAAAAAAAAAAAAAAAAAAAAAAAAAAAAAAAAAAAAAAAAAAAAAAAAAAAAAGTGACTCTATATTGTACCAGCAGGGAAAGATGTTTATAACAAATTAAAAAAGCTAATTGTTGAACAGTATGCATGGTACTACCTCATGTTTATAACACAAAATGCTATCTGTAGTACGGTGGTAAATATGTAAAAAATGTCTGAAAGACAAACACTAAGCTTTTAGTAGTGTTTACTTCTGAGCAGTAGAATTGAAGGGTATTTATGTACTTATTCATTTATTTTATAGTACTGGAGGTTGAAGCCAGGGCCTTGCACATGCTAGACAAGTAATGTACCACTGAGCTGTACCCCCAGCTGGTTTTCTATTTTTTATTTTGAGACAGGATCTTGCTAAGTTGCTCGGGCTGTCTCTGGCCTCAAACTCAACAATCCTCCTGCCTCAGCCTCCCAAGTCACTAGGATAATAGGTGCACACCATAGTACCTGGCTGGGTTTTTACTATTTATTTTAATGTTTCTGCATTATTTTCTTTCTTAGGTGTTGATCATATATTGTTGTTGTTAGGTGCTGTCAAATTGGTGTCCAGTTCCTAATGACCTTATGTACAACAGATAAAACACTGTTGTGTTTCTCTGCTATTTATAGGTTTTTCAATGGCAGATTGGTTTTTTTTGGGGGGGGGCAGTGGGCTGCCAGGTCCTCCTCCCAAGCCTACAGCACCTGGTGTTCCCAGGCAGTCTCCCATCCAAGTACTAACCAGGCCATCTGATGCCGCAGTGGGACAGCTGTAGGTGACCACACATTACTTGTGTAATAAGAAGTAAAAACAGTAAGAGGAGAAAAAAGCCAAAATGAAAATACCTTGTGGGATCCATGAAAGGAGAGAGAGCCGTAGTCTAGTCTGAACAATCCCAGAGGTCATGCTTGGATGGGAAGTCTCACTCTCTTTCTGCCAACAGACCTCCCTATAGGGACACAAGGCCACTGGGGAAATTCTCCTGTGGTTCTGGAATCCTTGGCCCAAAGACTTATAGGAATTAGTCAACACTTTGCCTTCTTGCACCTTTCCTCAGTATAGACTCAGCCTACATGCTCTCTGAGTCTACTGCAAGCTTCGCTTGAACTCATCAGATCTTTTAGTGTCTGGAAGGCCTGGTATGGTCTTTGGTCTCCTGGTTCCTGTTGCTCTTGGCCATTCTCTCTCAGTCCTTTTCACTCCTGCTTCCTTCTTTTTCTACACTGGGGCAAATGTGTCCCAAGATTCTGCCTCAACTTCTCTCGCTCACTCTTCTGTACAAGCCTGTCCACTGGACATGTCTCCACCACTTACTTATACACAACAATGGCCAAAAAGTTCCTCACCTCCCATGCACATGGCACAAGCATCTTTCCAGAGATGTGGACCTGATCACTCACCTTACCTTCAGGTACCTTCATACCCTGAAAGAACTGCCATAATTACTTCCTCTTAAACCCAGCCCTCTTCCAATGTCTTCCTTCACTCCTCCAGTCACCACAACCAGAGGCCAGCTGGTCCTTGTTATCCTCCTGCATCTGCCAGTCACTGGGTCTCTCTGCCTCTGTGGTGGTGCCTGACTGTGGGCATTTATTCATTCTGTTTACCTTGGCTCACTCCTCATCATTTCTTGTTGGCACAACTACTAGAATTCCCTAAGTGGTGTCTCTGTCTGTGCCTTCCCTTCCTCATCTTTACTGAACCCCTCCTCCTTTCCCCTGCCAGAAGGACCTTCCTAGCCAATAACCAGATCACACAATTTTGTTTTCAAAAGCCTTTCCAAACCTTCTTCTCATCTATGGCCCAGGACAAGCAACCTTCTGAGTCTCATCCTCTGTCCTGCAGCCCTGTCATGTCTCAGTTCCAACCCATGTAACATGTCTGAGCCTACACTGTCCCCTTAGGCTGGTCAACCTGTCCCTACTCAGCCTGGCCTGCTGCTGATCATCCTCACATTCTTCTGTATTAGTTTCCTCTTTCTCCTACAACAGATTACCACAAACACATAGATTTATTTTCTTATAACTCTTGTTGTTGGGTGCGGTCAAGTCACTACTCATAGTGACTCTCAGGGTTTTCAATGGCTGCTAGTTTCAGAATTGTTTTGGGAGTGGACCACCATGTCCTTCTCCCATTTTTGTAGTATTGGGGATCGAATCCAGGTACTCAGAGAGTACAAAGCAATGATCTACTCCCTGAGCTAAACCCCAGCTTCTCATAGCTTTGAGGGTCAGAAATTCAAGATCAGTCTCACTGGACTAAAGTCAGTGTGTCAGCAGGGCTGCTTCCTTCTGGAAGCTCAAGGAGAGCTTCCCTTCTTTCTCTGTATCTTGTGGTTTCCTTTATTTCTTGGCTTGTGGCCTCTTCCTAATCTCTAAAGCACATTGGTCCAATCCCTTCTTGTCTCCCCACCTTCTCCATCTCTTCCTGTTTCCCTCCTAAAAGGATGCTAGGGACAATTCAGGACAATCTCCTCATCTCATATCCTAAATTAATCACATCTGCAAAGTCCTTTTTGCCAGGTAAGATGACATTAAAAGGTGATGGTACAGTTAATACACGAACATCTTTGGGAACCATTATTTAGCCTGACATACTTTCACTTTTTAACTGAATGAATGAAGAAACTGTTTCTTCTCATTAAATAGGTGCTAATTGCTTGATCTACATTAATTCTTTTTATGTCCCTGACACTTATTTATGAAGTTTTCCCTAACTTCCTTGACATATCTTTTTGTTTGTTTGTTCTTGAGATAGGAGTCTCATTATGTAGCCAAGACTGGCTTTGAACTTGAGATCCTCCTGCCTCAACTTCCTGAGTGCTAGGATTACAAGTGTGTGACATCATGCCCAGGTTAAATATTTACATGGATGTCCATGGCAGCATTTTTTTTTGTTTTTTCAGTGCTGGGGATGGAATCCAGGGCCTTGTACATGCTAGGTAAGCACTCTACCACTGTGCTACATCCCCAGTCCTGACATTTCTTGAATAGCAATCTTTCTTTAGACTTGATTCAGTATTCCCTGTTGTCTTTCCCCTTATAGACTATACATGTTATTGGTCTGATCTGCTCTTTCTTTTCCTTCCTTCCTTCCTTCCTTTTTCTTGCTTTCCTATTCCTTCTCTCTCTTTTTTCTTTCTTTCTTTTCTGTCTCTCTTTCTTTTCCTTCTTTTTTTTTTTAGCAGCATCCATGCTGATCTTGGGGAGTGCTGCTTCTTTCCCCTTGCTCTATGTGGTTAGGTGTGGCTGATCCACCTGGATCTGGTGATGGGCATGTGGCCTAGGTTTGCCTAATCAGAGCTTTGCACCACTCTGCTGTTACATTGCATCCTGCTTTGAGAGTGAAAACAAGATCTGAGCTTAGAGTACTAGATCCCTACCTTGGGAATGTTGCTGGCATTGCTAGAAAATAATTCTCTTTCTGAGAATTTCTAAGCTAGCAGGAGGTAAGCCTGAAATTGCTAGTGACCATTTTACTGGTCAGAGCTTCTCAAAGTAATAGAACCAATAGTAAATGTACCAACCTTTATTAGCAAGTAAATACTATCACAGCAGTTGAAAAGCTGTATCATGGCCACCTGCAAAGTGGAGGGCGAGAGCAGCTGGTAGTGATGACTCAATTTAAGGAACCAGAAACCTCAGAATTAGGGAGATCAGGGGTGCACCCTTCAGTCCTCTGAGGGCCACTGTTGTAAATCTCAGAGCCCAAGGGCTGAAGAACCTGGGGTCTGATGTGGAAGAGAAGCAGCAGGAGAAAATGCTCCCCACTCAGAGAGGAACCAGAGAGCATTTTTTCTTCTTGTACTTTCTGGTTTTGGACAAGCTCTGTGCCGATTAGATAGCTCCTCCCATTGGGGGAAGGTGTGATGGTTAGTTTTCATGGTCAATTTGACAAGACTGAGATTTCTGGATTAATGAAGCACAACTTTGTACTTGTCTGAGGGGGCGTTTCCAGAGAGGATTGACAAGTGCAGCAGTAACTGAAAGGAAGAGACCTGTCCTGAAGGTGATGTGCTGTGATTCAGTGGGTGGGGCTCTGTGAGGAGGAAGTGAGGGGGAGAAGGGAAGCCCGTGCATGTGTAGGACAGGCGTAGAAACTTCTAGAGCAGACCATATTTTTCTTTCTCTCTCTCCCCTTCCCTCTCTCTTTCTCTCTCTCTCTCTCTCATCGCCACTGCCCACAGACAACAGACCACAGCTCCTCAGCTTCCACGTGGATTCAATAGCAGCCTTTCCAGGGTGTTTCCAGACCTTAACATCAGAGACTCTTCAGGTTTCTTGCTTTTGAATTGTGTGGCTTCAGCCTCTAGAG
Organism: Pedetes capensis; assembly: GCA_007922755.1. NCBI lineage: Eukaryota > Metazoa > Chordata > Mammalia > Rodentia > Pedetidae > Pedetes > Pedetes capensis. The sequence goes on from VMDO01002306.1 coordinate 98,204, forward strand.
CACGGCTTGAGAAACTATCCTGCCTCATTGTATTAGCTAAGGAATCCGTTTACATAATTGTTGTTAGGTACTGTCAGGTTGGGTCCAACTCATGGCAACCCTCATAGGGTTTTCAATGGCTGATTGTTTCAGGATTGCTTTGGGAGTGGATTGCCATGTCCTTCTCCCTTTATTTTATTTTATTTTATTTTATTTTATTTTTTTGCAGTGCTGGGGATTGAGCCTGGGTCCTCAGAGAGTGCAGAGAAGCACTCTACTAACTAAAGTAAACCCCAGCCCTGTTATGTAATATATACATATTATTTCCTTCTTTTTTAAAAATTGGTTCTGCTTCTCTAGAGAACTCTGACTGATACAGAAAGTTTCTCTGACTTGGTTTGCTGACCCACCTGAGTTTCTTTGTTGGAAGCATCCTCAGAGACCACCCAGAAGGCTGTTCCTGTAATTCTCTAGGTGTCTCTCAATCCAGTCATGGTGACACCTAAAATAAACCCCCACAACTATCTTTTTCCTCAGGTAGGAACAGCCTTTCTGAGGAAGAAACCAACCAAGGGTGAGGCTGGATAGAAAGACAGGGAAATTTGGGGGACATGGAAAGGGGAAGAGCTTTACCCCCAGGATCTGGGTTGACTCTCACCAGCTGAGAATCAGGAAATTTGACAACTACTAAGAAGACTGCTGTGAGGACCACCTGCAGACAGACATTATTTTGGGGAGATAGTTTAAATAATGAAAATGTTAAAATAGTAATAGGCCAAGCCTGGGCTCAAAATGTATGTAAACTTTGAATTTGACCCTGATTTCCCCTCTGTAATTCTGTGCTTCTTTGAGACAGGCCCAGGGAACTCCCTTGTGACTCTTTTCTTAAACCTAAACAACATACTTTATAATCTCATTTTACTAAAGGGAAGTTCCTCCACTAGAAAAGCCCAAATAAACAATGGAATTTCTTCATCTGAACTTATTGGCTCCTCCCCAGCCTATGACAGGGGCCTTTCTAGGTGGAGCTTGCCATGCACATCACAAGGGGTATGGCCTAGGTTAAAATAAACTGGAGGGAATACATGCACCAACTCTGTGCTTCTTCTTTGCCCTCTTGAGAAATCCATGTCTGTGTCTTGGATGCCTCTCTCTCTCTCTTTCTGAGTACATGCATGTGTTTTAAAGTGTGGACTTAATAACTCTGTTTCACTCCCTGACTCATCCTGAAATTCTTTTCTACAACGAAGTTAAGGACCAGGTTTAACCTGAGTGGAGGTCCCATTAGGCAGCCAAATGGAGCTGCATCTCTCTGCCATGCTGCTGGTGACAAGGGAAAGGAGATGGAATAACACTGAAGATGGCACTGTCAAAATCCCTGCTCCTGGTACAGCTGGGCATCATGACAGCCTGATGAGTGCCTCAGTCATGGAAGCCAAAAGTTCCTCTGCCCTCTGTTTTCTTTTTTGCCCAAGGCAGTTTAAATTAAGTTTCTGAAACTTGGAACCAAACAAATCGTGAATTGTACAATGCCAATCAGAGAAAATAACTACTTAAACACACACTCATCTCTCACTGGTCAAAATCACTCCTCACACATCTTATGTACACTGAGATGCAGAGCCAAATAAACACACACACACACACACACACACACACACACACACCCATGTGCGTGCGTGCGCACGCTCCCACATACTCCAGAGCCTCACCACTGGGCTGCTGTTATGGAAGGAGGAAGGCGCTCTGGGAGGGGGACAAAATGCCAGTCTTAGTCTGGTCTCAGGAGAGAAGTTGTTGTTGTGAGTTGCTGTCGACGCGGCGTCCAACTCATAGTGATCCTAAGTATAACAGGTGAAACAGTATTGTCAGTGCTTCTCTGCTATTCACAGGATTTTCAATGGTTGATTGTTTTTGGGAGTGGGTTGTTTGGTCCTTCTCCCAAGCAGAAGAGAAATATGTAAGTTTAATTTGAAATATTGTCACTAGGAATTTTTACCTGATTCCAATTTTTTAAAAATTTCAAGTAGATAAAAATGTATTTTGTTTTGAATAAATCTTTTAAAAAGAGAAAATAAGGAACATGTTGAACAATACTAAAAGAGTTTGCCATGATAGTTTCATTAAAACATTTTTTGCAACTGTGTGGTAACAATATGGAATTATTTAATAAGTAATGGCATTAAGTGCCTATATGGTGAATAACATGAAGCAAAAATACAGAACACTTCCAGAATCTGCATGTTATCCTTGTTGTGGGTGGCAGACACTAATCTTCTTGTACCATTTCAACTTTAGTGTATGTGCTATCCAAGTGAACACCACCCAAGGGCCTGAGGCAAAAGGTACTGCCTGGCACTCTCCCAACAGTTTCTCAGAAAAGAGAAGAAGAATGTCACAGCTCAGTCTCTCTGTGGACAGGGGCCTCCTCCTGTGATACGAGTGGCTCTCATAACAGCTAGTAGAAGCTGGACTTTATATTTTGTTCCTGAACTGACCATTGTATGTGACTGAGAACCTGTTCATCACGGATACTTTAAGCAAAGACCACTTACAGGGGAGCCCTGACATTGTGACTTGGCCACAAGCCCGCCCAGTCAAAAGTGACTGCTGGATCTGAGGATAAGGCATCATTAAAAAAAAAAAAAAGACACGTGACAATAGCTAATCAAGGATGCTCACTGAGCACATGTGAATGAAACAGAAAGATTTAAGATACTCACTAGAAGAAGGCTATATACTTTTTAATAAAAAGAAGTAAGCACATCAAAAAAAAAAATCTGGGGGTATTTTTATAGGCCCTTAAGTGTACACACAATAGGCTGAAAATCCGAGCACATAAATCTCAGTGTAGGTAAAAAAGATAAGAAACAAAAAAGACAAAGTAATATGCACAGCAATAGACTTTATCCCCAACCATCTAACATGATCCCTTCCTTTATAAGCCCAGCAAAGGGAAAATAAATGCAGCTGCCCTATTCCTCCACTCAACAATCCTGCTACCAGATAAGGGACTTGGAAATCTCAGACAGAAGAGGGAGGGAAGGCAGAAGATGAATGAAATGCAAACGTAGTAACAATGCAAGGGATCAGGGTCATATCAGTGAAACTGGAAAGAGGCGAACAGAAACAAATGATGTAATCAGGAAATGCAGATTCTGATGCCACTCATGAGACACAGTGAATGAGAGAAGATGTCAGGGTAAGAGCAAGAGGGATGGATTAGAATGCAGAAGGCAATATCCTCTAGGTCAGAATGTAGCAAAGAGAAGCCTGAGTGAGTTACAAGTTGAGAGAGAGAGAGAGAGAGAGAGAGAGAAGTTGTGTGTGTTTGGGGAGGGGGATTAGGTGTAACAAGCAGAAGAGAATGAAATAGTTTTTAGTTGTGAGAAATAATTTTTAAAAAGTCAAAAGAAACAGCTGATGTGAGAGAGAACAAAGTTAATGAGGGAAACAATGTGAACGTATCAAGGGGTACCTTAGAGGAAGGTGCATTTCAAACTATTTCGGGTTCATTTCAATGACTATCTTTGGCCTGCATATGGGTAGACATTGTAGCAGAGAATACAAAGAAAATAAGAGAAGTCTCTGTCCTCAAAGAGAGGCGTTAAAAATTGGACTTACAATAGAGGCCTAAATATTCCATGGGCCAAGACTAAGACCTAATTTTGAATTGATTATAAAAAGATAAGAGTAGAAGAGTGAAGGATTTTTTACATATATGTATGAATGTGTGTAAAAGCTTTATAATCTGCTTCCTCCAATAAATCCACTGATTCATTCATTATTAACTACTTAGGACCTGCTGGCACTGTTTCAGTTAAATACAGATGTGTGAGCTGTTACAGAGGGAACATTTTTGTTGACTGTATTTATTGTAAGGATCATCATGCCAGGTACTAAGTATCTGCAGTTGCTTCTGTACATCTTACTTCACTTTGCCTGATTTCAAACTCTGTTGGCATTGTTATTGGTACAGGTTGAACATCCCTAATCCAAAGACCCAAAATCCAAAACGCTCCAAGATCTCAAATTTTACAACATGAACATGAAACCACAGGTGGAAAATTACACACTTGACCTCATGGCCAGGTTGTAGTCAAAATGCAGGTGCTCTAAAAATATTGTGAAAAATTATATCCCAGCTATGTGTATAAGGTACATATGAAACATAAATGAATTTCATAGTAAGACTGGAGTTCCATCCTTGAGATACCTCATCATGTACATGAAAATATTCCAAAATTTAAAAAAAAATTCTGAAATCTGTAACACTTCTGGTTCCACACATTTCAGATAAGAAATGTTCAACCTGTGTTATTATTCTGGAAAGAAGGAAGTGAAGGTATTGAAGTTGTAATATATCCACATTTGTCAGCATGGGACAGAGCAAAGATCTTACCTGTGACTTCCTGCCCTATTTCTAGTCTGCATTTCACTACACTGTGGCCTTGGTGAGCAGCGCATTCTCTTGCCTGCTTTTCCACTTGGGCTGGGGAACACAGTGAATCCAGGCAAGTCTGACTCCAGCTGAGGGATGGAAGTTAAGAAGGACAGGGCAGGAGCAGAAAGCTCAAAGAAGGCAGCAAGAGTGTGAGGAAGGAAAGAGGGCTGACCCAGAGGAGAACGTACTTGATAAAGGTCTTCTATTTTAATTATTTCGCTAGGGCCTCGTGCATGCTACAGTAAGTGCAGTGCCACTGAGCCTCATGCCTAGCCCTAAAGAGCTTCTATTTTGTGCTGTGACAAGAGACTAGGGAATGGTTCAGCTATTTGTATTCGGTTGCCAAAAGTCAGGGAGTCCCAGCATCCTTTCCACATCTGGCTTGAACTCTCCACTGTGTGGATGTCCTTGCTCCTTTATTAAAAACCTCCTCTCTACTTGTGTCCCCAACATATCTCAGAGTTGCCATTTGTCTTTTCCTCCTTGTCCACTGTAAGTGTGAGGCAGGAAGTCTCCTTCAAACTCTCTAGTATCCCACAGAGCCTGAAGCCCCCATGTTAGGTCCCTTTTCCTTGGAGGTTTCGAGGCTCTGATGGGCCTAATCTACTGCTGCTCCCTGCTGTGCTCACTGACCACTGGTGCAATCTTCCTCTTCATCCCCAGGTCCTGCCATCATCCTGGTAAATGTCAATGGCCCCACACATCACTCGAGTAGTATCCCAGACTTGCCGACCTTTGACAATGGCCACTCCTGACAGGCACTTGAATCAAGACCCTGGGGCATCACCCTGAACGTAGCCAGCACCTTGAACTTCAGCTCTAAAACTCATATACCTGCCTCTTGGGTACACCGTTCCATCCTCCAGACATCCCTCTAGGTTACTGCCACTACATGAGTTCATTTCTCCAGTCCGGACTCCAAGTCCTTTCCAAGCCACCAGGCTCTTTTATGCCTCTACCTACTTTCTTATCCAGTCTAAAACTGACCCCAATGTCCTTCACTTCTGCTACCCTCTGTCCATGTCCTCACTTTACTATCACAGACCACAGAAACTACTACAGTCACAACTCTCTGCAGAACCCAAGCCTAGCATAATCCAGCTGTCACTCTCCTCTAGTCCAGTTAAGTACACAGCGATGTAGATGGGGCCACCAAGTTTATAGTCTCCAGCTGTAACTGTGGCCACACAGAGTCCAGAAATCCTATTTTTCTCTTCATCTTTTGCATTACCTGCTTAAACCTATTTCCCTCCCTCCTTCCTTCCTTCCTTCCTTCCTCCTTTCCTTCCTCTTTTCTTTCTTCCTTCTTCCTTTCTTCCTTCCTCTTTTCCTTCCTTCCTTCATTTCTTCCTTCCTTCCTTTTTTCCTTCCTTCCTTCCCTCCTTCTTTCTTCCTTTTTTCTTTCCTTCCTTTCTCCCTCTCTCCTTCCCTTCTTTGTTTATGGTGCTAGGGGTTGAACTCAGGCCCTCATGCATGCTTGTTGTTGTTGTTGTTGTTAGGTGCCGTCAAGTCGGTATCCGACTCATAGCGACCCTCATAGGGTTTTCAATGGCTGAGTGCTTCGGGATTGCCTTGGGAGTGGATTGCCAGGCCCTTCTCCCATTTTTGCGGTGCTGGGAATTGAACTTGGGGTCTCAGAGACTGCAGCGCAGCGCTCTACCCACTCAGCTAAACCCCAGCTCATGCATGCTAGGCAAGTCCTATATCACTGAGCTATATCCCCAGCTCTAAACCTAAGTTTTTAAAAAACTAAAGTTCTGTATCTACTATAAAAGATCATTCTACAAGGCTTTAAACAAAAACCAAGCAGTATCTTCTTGTCCCATCCTCCATACACCTTCACACTTATACTTTTTGAGTTGTTTTTTCTAGTACTTATCTAATAGATCTACATAACACTTTTACATTGTTATTTGTTAATATTTACATTTTAGATATACTTTAGTAGCTTGTTACTACAGAAAATAACAGTTTTGTTCTCTGTGAGCTCCCCTTCATGCTACCTCCCTCGCCATCTCAATATAGTTTGCACCATGATTTTTGGTTAAGTAAAAATTAATTGTTCACCTTGTTACAACTATGTAAAAATTACTCACATTGAGTCATTTCCTTATTTGAATGACCTTTTGTTTTCTCTGGATTTAACAGCTGCCTTGGTTTTTATTTGCTTAGGTTTGTATGTACATATGGCTAAGTCTCCCCAAAACTCTCATCAGAGTATACCTTTCCTCTCACAATTATAACATGTAAGGTTACATTTCATTATCATTTTATTTTTCTTAGTCATTCTTTGTTTTCTTTGTTGTTGTTTTGAGATAGAATCTTGCTATGTAGCCCAGAATGGACTAGAATTGGTGATCCTCTTGCCTCTACCTCCTGTGTGCTGGGATTACAGGTGTGCACCACCACACCACACTGGCAGTTTTTGTTTTTTTTTTTAAGTCATTCTTTCTGGAGCCCTTGATTCTTAATTTTATCCTAGACTGGTATTTCTAGGACTGTTGCAGGACTGTCACCCTGAAGTTTCATCATCATTCTGGGAAATTCCTTTGTTTCTTTCCTATCCTGGTTTCCTGTGTCTTCCTTTCTTTCTTTTTCTCTTTTTTTGGTCTGCTTTTTACTTTGGTTATTGTTGTTGTTAGGTGCCGTTGAGTCATATCAGACTCATAGCAACCCTCAGAGGGTTTTCAATGGCTGTTTAGGATTTCCTTGGGAGTGGATTGCCACTTGTGCAGTGCTGGGAATCGAACTCGGGACCTCAGAGACTGCAGAGCAGCACTCTACCAACTGAGCTAAATCCCAGCTCCATGTTTATTCATTTTATTTTATTTCTGGAGAAATGTGAATGGGAGGCAACTTATGTGACACTTTCCATGGCTCAAAATTTATTTATACAATTGAACGTTCAGCTTAATTGAAAATTTTAATGTGGCAGTCATCCTCCCCGCCCCCATCCCAACATGTGAAGGCATTTGCTTCCAGGGCCTGACAAGCCTGCTACTGACAAGCCTGATGCTATTCTAAGTCTCAACCTTTTGGGGGTGATCTGTTTGCTCTCCTGGAAAGCTCCTCACACCTTCTTTTCTTCTAGTGTGTGAAATTTCATGCTAATGTATCTGGGTATGGGTACTTTTTCCATCCATTATGCTGGGTACTCAGTTGTTGTTGTTAGGTGCCATCAAGTCAGTATCCGACTCATAGTGACCTTGTGTACAACAACACTACTGTTAGTGATTCTCTGCTGTTCATAGGGTTTTCAATGGCGGATTGTATTTTGGGAATGGGTTGCCAGGTCCGTCTCCCAAGCCTACAGCACCTGGTGTTCCCAGGAAGTCTCTCATCCAAGAACTAACCAGGCCCAACCCTGCTTAGCTTCTGAGATCTGATGGGATTGGATGCCACAGGGCTACAGCTGCAGGTGGGTACTCGGTATACCATTTTAATCTGTAATGTCTCATTTTACAGGTCAGAGCAATTTTCTTGAAATGTTGCTTTGATAATTTCTTCCCCTATGATTTTAGCTCAGTTGGTAGAGCACTGTGCTGCAGTCTCTGAGGTCCCAAGTTCAATTCCCAGCACGGCAAAAATGGGAGAAGGACCTGACAATCCACTCCCAAGGCAATCCCGAAACAGCCATTGAAAACCCTATGAGGGTCGCTATGAGTCGGATACTGACTTGATGGCACCTAACAAAAACAACAACATGATTTCTCTATTCTATTTTATGAAAACCCTAACATTTGTGCTCCAACCTATACATGCATGTTTCTCTTTGTATACCTCCCACAAACTCAGTCATACTCAGTACACCCAAAACTGAACTCATCGCCACCTAACAAAACTTCTTTTATCTTCTCCAACTTAGTGTGCCTTTTGCCTAAGCCAGAAATGTTGATCTCATTTTGTCTTCTCCTTTATCACTTCTTTACACTAAGTAGAATGCCAGATATTGTAAAAATATATGTATCTTGTATCGTTGTTACATTTAGTCCACTTCTTTTTTGATAGTCACTATAACTTTCCAACTCAGACCAGGATCACCTCTCCACAGCAACCAATATCTCTTCTTGTCTCCAGGTGAATCTCATTCTTCAGAACTCAGCCTAGAGAACTCTGGGTACTGCTATGATGTTCTGGGCTCCTCTGTTATCATACCATGGGCTAAATATGTTTTTACCTGCCCATATTCCCCATTAGCCTGTGCATTCCAAGAGAATCACCCACTCTATAAATCTTTGGAAATAAATGGATTGGCTATTAACAAATCATGGTTTTCCTCTGTGGAAAATGAAATCAATGTTGAGATGAGATAAATTCCTGACATTTTGAAACCACCTTTTTTCTCCTTTTCATTTCTTCTCCACCAACTTTCTCTTCCCTCATAATAAACAGATGTATCCTAAGTAGGTAATAAAAAACAACTGTATACACTATTTGAAACCAAATGAGTAAATCTCTGAATATGTGGGAATTAAATAATCCTGTTCTGTGAATTTTGGACACTGCATAACCTATGGGGTACTGAGAAAGTGTGAATAATTAAGTAGTGGTTGAAAATTATTTTATATTTTTGAAACTACACACATAGATACTTGGGCTTTATTCATGTGGAAGTTTTACTTAGGTAGGTCAAAATGAAAGAAATTGTCTGGATTATTTACCCCACTCCACTCAATAATATAACTTTCAAATTAACTCAAGAACATAATAAAATTGCTTTTCAGAGTTCACATTTTCCCCATATAAATGAAAAATCCCTAACATTGTCTACTTAGAATTCAATATATATATCCTCATGTTAGTATACTGTGGTTTTACTCTAAAGGCTGCACCATCTGCTGGTTTTTGTTAAGTTTCTGGAACTGTTTTTTTTTTCTCAGAAAGATCCTAAGCATCCCTTCAGTCATTCCTCCAAGTATATCTACCAAGTAGCTCCATTGTATTTAATGTGTTATTAACTGTGGGAGTTTCCAAAGTGAAGAGGCAAAGTTCTTGACTCCAGAAATTCACTGCCTAGTGTTAGGTGTAAATGAACAACACCATGATCATGTAGCAAGTGCCGTCCCAGAGGCCTGGGTAAGGATTTCTCTCTGGGACCCTGGAGCAGAGGCCAGGTACGGCTTCACTGGAGAAGGAAGTGTTTGAGCTGAGATATGAAGTATGCCGAAGACTGGTTAAGAAGAAGAGAGCCCCTAACGGAGGAGGACCATGTACAAACATCCAGGGTGAAAGGGGACAGCACTCAGGGAGAAAAGGTGCAGGAGGAGACTGGAGGGTTTATTTCTTGAGCCTGGGTTATGTTGCCTCTAATCCTCCAGGATGCTTGAGGTCACCAGATCAAGACAAAATGCTCATTCAGTTTCCCTACAATGTACCTGAACTCCCCTGAAAATGTACTTTAAAGCTAAATAAGACTATTGTTTGATGAAATATTTACTATAGTTTTTTTTCCTTTTTTTTAATAAATGGGAAACCTGGTGATTGAGGTTGCCAATAAATAATGACTAATAAAAAATAGAAAGTAAACAAGAAGTGAAATTGATTTTACCTGCTGCTGCTTTTCAGTCAAACTATCTGGGTAAAATTACAGATCAAGATCCAGCGATCAAAGGTACATAAATACAGGGGTACCTTGGCACTCAAACTCCTCCATGCTGGAATGTTTTGATCCTCAATATTTTTGAGAGAATTCTGGTCTGCTGCTCAATCACTTGCTGGGCATTTGATCACCATGCTAAAACCTGTATGAGATTCTATGTTTACCCATGACACTTCCAGGTGGAACGAAGGGGAAATCATTACTTTGTGCATCAATTTCAAGCAGTAAAGTCCTGTCCAGGTGCTGTGGTCCTATTCTCATGGTTTTGTTTTTGTTTTGGTCTTGGTTTTGGTTGTTTGTTTGTGTATATATGCATATTATACAATCTGGTTACAATGACACTTAAGAAGCTTTCTAGCACAAAAAGTGGAGAGAGGAAAACAGTAAGAACAAGTTCTTGAGTTAAAGAGAGAATTTAAAGCTAAGTATGTGTCAGTCACATGTATGTCTGAATTAGCCAGTGTGGTGCTGGAACCAATAAGTACATTTCTATTATTCCTCATGGGAAAGAAGTGCTCAGCACTCAAACTGATTGGCACTCAACCAGCCTTCAGAACAGACTGTGGTTGAGTGATGTAGTACCACTGTATTTAAATAAACCCCTACTTTTCTTATAAAAGGATATACTTTCATTACAGGAAAATGAAAAAAAATATACTTTCATTTGCTTCATTGTCTCCCTAGGCAATAACTGCCAGGAACCCACTGGAATGCATTGTATCATACGTATTTATATAGATTTTCTTAATGAAATACTATAATGCAGTTCTAAACATTTCTTACTGTGGAACATAATGCTTTTATCTGTATACTTTAACAAGTAACAAGCCAGTCACTATGGAATTGCTTCCCAGGTGGAGAAATGGAGCATTGGGATGCCAACAGCTCCCAGGAGTACACCATTGCTGAATATTTCCTTCCCTACTCAGGCCAGGATGCTTTTAGTCATCACTTCTGGCTTTTCTTCATGGTTTCACTCTTCCCTTACACAATATCCTTACATTTATAAATGTTGTATTAGTGAAGTCATACTGTATGGTCTTGCAATTTTTACTAAATGTCATTTTTGTGATTTTCATCCATATCGTAGCCTGTACCCCTAGTTCACTCTCATTGCCAAATAGTGATCCATGATGTGCGTATATCACAATGCAGTCATTTACTGTTCTATTGATGGGAGAGTAAGTTGCTTTTAATAGTTTTTAGCAATTCTGCACAATGTTGTTTTGAACAGACATGTCTCCTGGTACACAAAAGTATGAATTTCTCATATACCTATAAGCAAAACCTTACATTATAGCACGTGTGAAACTTTACTACTTTCCAAAGTGCCTGTTCCCATTGTCCTCATTTCCCACCAGTACTGTGTAAGAGTTCTTCATTTGCTCCATCTTCACCTACATGGAGAAGGCCAAATTTTCATAGTGATTTGAACTGCATTTTCTTGATTACTAGTGAAGTTAAACATCATTTTCATATATTTATTGTCCACATGACTTTTTTCTCTTTTGTAGAATGATAGCTAAGTCTTTTTGTTCTTTTTAAAAATTTGCCTTTTTCTTGCATTGATTTGTAATAGAATATAATTTTACAACTTTTTAGAAACTTGATATACAATCATCTTTCATGTTAATATTCATCTACAATACTTTCTCAAATGTAAACAAATTACTAGCAAAGTAATTTAAGTGTTATATCACAATTTAGACAGCAGCCACCATGAAATAGAAGTTGTTACTGTTGTTGGGTGCTGTTCAGTCATGTCTGACTCATAGTGACCCCAAGTATAATGGAATTTGAAACACTACCCAACTCTGCCATGCACACAATCTTTTTGTTTGAGCCCAATGTTGCAGTCATTATATTTCTTCTCATTTTAAGTGGTGCTACATCAGCAAAAGGATGTCCCAGGGGCTGTACTCCATTCCTGTCATTAAGGTCAACTCTTCTTTGAGGAGGCAACTCTTCCCCAGTCATTTTTTGAATGTCTTCCAGCCTGGGGGCCTCATTTTCCAGCACTATATTTGACCATGCTTCTCTGCTATTCATAGAGTTTTCAATGGCTCATTGTTTTGAGAGTGGGTTGCTGGGTCCTTCTCCCTAGTTTGTCTTAGTCTGGAAGCTCAGCTGAAACCTGTCCATCATGGGTGGCCCAGCTAGTATCTTAAATACTGGTGGCATAGCTTTCAGCATCACAATAATGCACAAACCCCCAGAGCATGACAAGCTGACAGATACGTGGGGGATAAAATAGAGGTAGTGCTTCTAAATATCAATTATTTTCAAGTTGGAGGGAGAAGTAGGTAAACATCATAATGGGGAGGTTATTTAACATATGGTTAGGCCCAGACACTCAGGTCTACTATAACCTCAGGCAGGTTACTTAACCCCTGAACCTTTTATTTCTTGTGTAAATGGATGATAATAACAATAGCTACTCTGTAGGGTTGTGAGGGAAAAAAATTGGATAGTGCATTATAAGTGCTTAGCATAATGCCACGCACTACACATACAAAAAAACAGTACTCATTAGCAATATTAAGGTAATTATTATTAATATTTGTCTCCAGAACTGTGGGAAATAAGTATTTGTTGTTTATAAACCACCCAGTCTATGGTAATTGGTTACAGTGGCACTACTGGACTAAGATAGAACCCATGGATTATAAACACTGTGCTAGTATATTCAATCATTACTAGGTGAGGCTGGTGCTATTCTCATTTTTTCTAATGAAGAATCTGAGGGCCAGGGATGTTAAGCAATTGAATCATGGTCTTATAGCTATAAGAGGTACAACCATGATTGGAGTCTGGATCTAATTTTAAAGCTTGTTCCTCATTTCCTCTGTCATCCAAATTCTACATTATAGAACCTAACAATTCACTGTAGATTATTAATGAATTTACTCTACTCTTTTGAACAGTCAGGTGGAAACAGAAGTATGTTCAAAGTAGCACTTAAAAAACCAAAAAGATGTAGTCAATTAAAAATAAGAGTCTTGGAACATGCGATTTTTTTCCAAGGCCATAGGCACAAAGTGCGATGTGCTGGCTTATCCTCTGCTGAATGACTTCTGGTCTGTAACAGGCCATCATCATCATCAGAATCACCCTGTCCCAGGCCTCTGGAAAGGCCCTGGCTATAAGTATGAACTTTGAAGTTAGATGCCTGGGCCTGAATCCAGCTCTGCAATCTTTTAGTTTTGTTACCTTGGGCAAATGCCTTGATCTCTCTAATCAGTAGTTGCCCAATCAGTAAAATAGGGTTCAGAATAGAACCTGGGCATCATAGGTATAGAAGTGAGGATGAAATGAGATGATCAGCCTATGGTAAGTACTTGATAAATGCTGGCCATTATTAGTACAGCTGTTCACCAAGGAACCACCACTACGAGTTTGGCCTGTTTAATTGCTATTTATCCCATTATTCCCACCCAGATACCAGCATGATGTTGTCATGTAATTTTAAGTTGCACATATGGAATAATCATCCCACTATATTCATTTCCCATTTCTACCCCAATGTGTAGACTGTTTAATAGTCAGAGTGACTTGTAGGTCAGAAGACTGTAGTTCTGGGTCTTATCTCTGGAGGGAATTTTGTGAGAGAGGAAGGCAAAGAGGTATAACACATGATAAGCCAAGTGCTTATCAAGGTAACTGTAGGTGCAAAGAGGTGACATGGCAGGAGAGAAGGCAGGTGGTAGTCATAGTTTAGGGTCTGCATCTGTTACTGCAGGCAATAGGGAGCCACTGAGCTGGATTGACACAGTGTCTGCAACAATGGGCTTAACCATAAGTAAGATCATGTGCCTGGAACAGAATCGGGGAGTATTTCATTCTGTTACACACAGGGTCACTATGATTTGGACCTGACTCTACAGCCCCTAACAACAAAGGTCCCTAAACAGGTGAGTGTCAAGACCAGATGTCTATGTAAAAAGGTAAAAGGCTGCAGCACCAATGGGAAGGCTGAGATGAAGGCTTTCCACTCATATCACCTAGGCTGGTTGGATGATTGATTATTGATTAGCAAAGGGTGGGGCCCAAAGTGGCTCTCAGTACCTCTGATTGCTGATTGATAGATTAAAGATTAAAAATGTGAAGACTATGCAATGCCCAGGAAATAGGTTATTCATTTCATATTATCTTATAAAATTGTTGTTGTTAGGTGCCTTCCAGTCGGTATCTGACTCATAGTGACCCTCACAGGGTTTTCAATGGCTGACTGTTTTCGGGATTGCCTTGGGAGTAGATTGCCAGGCCCTTCTCACTCTTATAAAATAGATGACCAATATTTGTCTCTGTCTTATAATACTTGCATTTTTTTCTAACCTCATGAAGACTATTGTCTCCAAATACTTCACATACTACTGGTAGCATCTGGTATTTCACCAATGTAATTCAGCTAGTAGAGCATCTAATTCTGGAAAGCAATGCTCAGTTTAAAATACTGACATGCAGTTAAAAGTTCCACACATCATATTAAGAGATTGGACCACATCATGGCAACAAGTTGCATAACAATGCATTTACAGCACAGTAGGCAGAGTTCTGAAACATACAAATGTCAGAAATCACAATGGAAAACACACTCCAAAAGACCATTTGCATAAATTATTTCCAGACTCTCTCCTAAAGCTCCTCAGGGCTGACAAGCAGAGTAGGCAGGATACCAGGTGTCTAACCTTTTAGATCTGTGTATAATCTCTTAAATAACAGTTAGGCTTTTAATGCCCTACTTTTGAAACATCTCCACAAAATAAAAGGTTTCACAGCAGCCTGCAGGTGCCTTGCCGTCCAGGTGAGTCACAATGTTGTATGAATCCTCGTCTGGCACCATGGGTAGGCCCTGCATGCTTCTCAGATTATCTAAACTATTATTCTTGCTGCTGTTCCAGTAAAAGTATTGGAAAGGCATAGCAAAGAAAAGGAACGTTTCTTTCCTCCCCCCCTTTTTTTTTCAGTGCTTGAGGGTTGAACCCAGGGCCTTGCACATACTTTGCAAGTGCTATACCACTAGGCTGCACCCCCAAGCCATTTTTTAATTTTTGATTTTGATTCAGGGTCTTGCTAAGTTATGCAGACTGTCTCTGGCCTTGAATTTGCCATCCTCCTGCCCCCACCTCCTGAGTCACTGGCATTACAGTGGTGTGCCACTGAGCCCAGCTTTTTTCCCTTACTTAGATCATTTGGTGGCATTTCAATTATATAACAGCACCCTGGGCCACCAAACTGGAGATAGAATATGAGTTTTAAACCCGAATACATTAAAACAAAAAAATCAAACTGTCCAACTGAATTTTACTGGACGTACTGGGAAAATGAGAGACTAATGAAGCGGCTGTGAATTTTGTGTATTTTTTCATGCTTCCTGTCTTTTGACCATTTCATAGCTTACAAGTTCCTTGATAAAAGAGTTGGAAGAAGGGGGGATTCTATATCTGTGAATTAAAAAGGTGTCTAACTGTTAGCAGCTCCAGCCCAAGATTTTGAAGGGAATGGGGCTTGGGAAAACTGCAACTTTACAAAGAGAGAATTTTTGCCATTTGCAGACATGAAATGCTACTGTTCCCCACCATTACTATCAGGCAACTTCTATGAAAACTTTGGGTTTCTACCTGAGTGTACTCTGCGAGCTGCATTGGATTTCTCTGCCACATGCCTTCCCTGTACATTCATTTCCCTATCACAGTGCTTAGCATAACTGCAATAAAGTAATTAAGTGTATAATTATGTGATACCCTGTGCCCCCATCAGCTCCACAGGGACAAGGGCTGCCGCCACCTCATTCATCAAGATCTCCCCAGGCAGCTAGCATGGTGCCCAACTCAAAGAAGGTGCTCTGTGACTATCTGGGGTGAACAGATGCCTAATGAACATCCAGTGTCCCCACTCCCTAGGAGGTCTCAAAAGTTGACTTTGGCGTCACAGCTTCTGATCCGAAGTGTCTCCTGGCCACCTCTCTGCTGGCCAGGACAGTGTAGCAAGCAGGCCCTGCAGGATGCCCATTTATGCAGCTCCCTTAGTAGTGAGCCTGCAGCCATAGCACTGTGGCGTCCTGTCCTGTTAGATCTTGGAAGCTAAGCTGGGTTGGGCCTGGCTGGTATTTATTTGGATGGGAGACCGCCTGGGAACACCAGGTACTGTAGGCTTGGGAGAAGGATCTGGCAACCCACTCTCAAAAAACAATCAGCCATTGAAAACCCTATGAATAGCAGAGAAGCACTGACAATGGTGTTTCATTTATTGTACATAGGGTCACTACGACTTGATGGCACCTAACAACGGCAACTTAACAGCAAAGTGAGCGGCTCCTTGCACCAGACATTACATCCATCATCCCCATTGCATTTCCTTACATCTGCAACCTCGTGCAAAGGAATGGGTCTCGTATTTACTTCCTTCTTTTTTCTCCCACAGATTGTTTTTAAACACGTTGGTTTCCCTCAGTCCTTCTCTATCCCCACACCACTTGCTGGTCCCCCTGTCAACCTCACAATGACAAATAAGCTGCAGCTATGACAGCTACTCAGACTTGGCCTCAGGGAGAACCGTCAACACTAAGCAATAACACCATCTGCACTGAAGAGCCCAGTGCAGCCTAATTGCTTTGAACTTGGCTCCTCCTGGTCCCACTCCTGGGACATTTCCTAACACGACTAAGTCAACAGGAACTTCCACATGGTGAGGTGCCATGATTCTTTCATTATCAGAAAACAACCTGCTGTTAGAGCTATGTACATGAAAGGAACATTTATCATATATGAGTCAGAACATCCCCCACATCATCTACACCCTATTCCAGTGGCAGCCAAGTGACCCTTTCATTTTCCCTGTCTTTTCCTAAAGCTGAGCGTTTTTATTTTCAGTGAGCCCTTTCTCAGTTTTTTAATTTAAGATGTGCCCAGGAAGGGGAGGCCATATGTGAGCAGGTGGGAGGAGGGCAGGGAAAACTGAGCAGGTGGGAGGAGGGCAGGGTGAACTTGTCACATTCTGTCTGGCACAGGTGCACATCAAAGTGTTCCATAAACACATTTTAATGATGTTGACTTGCATTTTGAAAAGCTACTTACAGTTTGAAAATTATAATATGCCCTGCCATACCTAAATTTGTAGAATTTAATTCAGAGATAAAACCTGCTTTTAAAGAGTGAAATTAATTTTTATGATGCATGCAGAGCTTTGACAGTCCATAGATAGCAGCCTCATGAGTACCAGGGAATTTTTTTTTTTTCTAGTCAGAGAGAAATCCAAATAAGACATTAGCGGTTCATTTTCTATATAACCATGGGAAATTCTTCCATACTTTAGTGTGAATAAAGGACTTTTATTTTCTATGCTACATTGTGTCAGCATGATAGAATCAGAGGACACACTGATCAAGAAATCTACTATCTTCAGATCAATATTCTCAATTAAAAATATTTTCTTACTTGCTACAATAGTACAATCCGTTTGGAGGAGTCAGTGGGTAGGGGCTAACTATTCATGTAAAATTATAGATCAATGCACTGGAGAGATTTTTTTAATTTAACATATGAGAATTTTGAGAAAAAGAATCACTGAAAGACTGTGGTAAAATTTCTGACATATTATACTTGGGAACATTCCATTTAAACAGCCACAGACAGGATAGTGGGTAGAGGGGTGTGTGTGTGTGTGTGTGTGTGTGTGTGTGTGTGTGACTCATAGACATACACATACTATCATTAGCACTAAATCTGTAATACTTCCCACAGTCTTCACATTGATGTCAATGAAGAATGACTGCCAACTTAATTATGTGACACCCGGACACAGAAAGACAAAATTACAGGAGGAGATCACAGTTTATGCCTGCAGACATGTATTGTTGTTGTTGTTTGGTGCCATGGAGTTGTGTCCGACTCATAGCGAGTCTCATAGGGTTTTCAATGGCTGATTGTTTCAGGATTGCTCTGGGAATGGATTGCCACATCCTTTTCTTATATTTGCAGTGCTGGCGATCAAACCTAGATCCTCGGAGAGTGGAGAGCAGCACTCTATCCACTGAGCTGAAACCCAGCCCTCAAACATGTATACAGTGCAATATTAATTCTCAGCCTGGGTCTGAAAACTCTGGAGGGATGTGCATAGTTCACAGAAGTAGCATAGGGCATCTGGGAAGCTATATATGATGTAACTAGCAAAAAGAACTAAATAAGATGTATTTGTTAATCATGATTATTTCAACAGTATGTAAGTTTCTGGCCTCCATTGGACTAAGAATATTGAAGCAGCAGTATAGCACAGGGGTTAGGTAAGTTTTAAAGGTAAATAGATGTAAGCTGACTCCAGCTGTGCTACAAAGAAATTGTAGGACTCTGGGCAGCTAGTTAATTTTTCTAAACCCCAGTGTCCTCTGGGATTAAATGAAGTGAGTATATAAATCCCTAAGCATATGGCATAGTACCTGGAGAGTATATAATAAATATATTTCAAAAATATGAAAATGATTTAATAAAATAACTACATGCCTAGTAAGTAAAAAATTTATACATCCTTTAAATTATCCACAGAGAATATCATAGTCAAGACAAATTAATGTTGACTTACTTGCCACCATGGGCTAGGGATTTGCTCAGTTGGTAGAGTGCTGCTCTGTGCTGAGACCCTGGGTTTGATCCTCAGCTCCCCCAAAATGGGAGAAGGACCTGGCGGCCCACTCCCAAAATAATCAGCCATTGAAAACCCTGTGAATAACAGAGAAGCACTGACATGGGGCCGGGCATGGCACAATGTCAGGGAGCGTTTCATTTTGTTGTTCATAGGGTTGCTATGAGTCGGACCCGACTCCATTGCACCTAACACCACCAACAACTTGCTGTCATAGATTTAACCAAGACAGTTCTCACTTTAGATCCACACAACAAGAAGTAAGTGGCAGGTAAGTAAGCAAAGCTTCATCTACATTTACAGCTGCTTTCCATAGCTTGCATTAGTGCCTGAGATCCTTCTCATGTCAGATAGTCTTCCATGAAACAAGTCCATGGTACCAAAAAGGTGGGAGATTGCTGCCTTTGCGGGATGGTTGAATACATATGTTGACCATTTACTTCTGTGAGTTCTCTAATCTCTTGTTTATAAATTAGACTTCATATGAGGTACACTCCCAGATTATTTTACTTTAGCTTCTGTGAGAAATATCTTCAAACAATCACTATCTAAAATTGTATTGCCGATTTAATTAATTTATGGTTACAAGAAATAGCCATAGTCAAAATATTTCCATGCTATTTCTAAAGCCACATTTTAATGTAACTCAGTATTTTCACTTTTAGAAATCTATCCTAGGAACAGAAAACGTGCACATCTGTATGTTTGTCAGAAAGCGATAGCTCAGCAGGACTGGATTGGTCAAACCATTCAAATCCTCAAGAAGGGCTTGTTTCATGACTAGCCACTGGCCAGCTCCAAGGAGCTGAGCTCTGGAATGTTCTGACTGATAAGAGCATCCTGCATGCCCAAGGTCCTGAGCCATACTGCAGCAATTTGCCTACATAGTTAATACATAGAATAGATGCTGGATGTCTATGTGACAGATCTGTACAAAACCCTGGCTAATCAGGCTCAGATGAACTTCTCTCAGTGGAAAACTTTGTTCATGCTGTCACATGTCACAGCTGAAGGAGTGAAACACATCTTGTGCAATTCACTGGTTGAAGACTTTTGGAAATTTGCTCCTGGTCTCATTGGAAGCTTACCCCATGAACTTTTTCCCTTTTTTGATTCTACTCTGTATCTTTTCACCATAATAAATGATAAATATCATAAAGACACTGACTTCTGAATCTTATGACTCTTGGGACAAGAGCCTGAGGGTGGTCTTGAAAACCTCTCCCCAAATAAGCTTTTACAAAATAAATTTATTGCAATTTGCTGTTTTGTGACAGTTAAACACTGAAAATAAGCTAAGTACTGAACTGATAAACACTTCTGTTGACGAACAGTTCTATAAATATGGTTAACCAATGTGAAATTATGTTAACATCATTAATAATAACATCTTTACATATTTATTATAATATTAGAAAATTCCTAAGATATAATGTTAAGTGTAAAAGCAGGATACAGAACTATATATAAAGCATCAACTTGAGGATGAAAAAAAATCCATACTCATGGAAAAAAGATTAGAAGAAAAATTGATAGTATATGCTATTAGTGGCTATTGATAGAATATGAGATTTTCAAATTTAATTTATTGTTTCATTTTTTGTATTCTTTATAAATTTTTCTCAGAACTAATTATTATTCTATGTTTTATTCAGTTGTCTTTATATATTTTATAGCAAATAAAACACGTTTGGAAAATTTCTGACAATAATGTTACAAGAAAGTGAACATTTTTCATCCCATTACCAACACTGGATGTAATAAATCTTTTTAATTCTTTTTAATTCAATACGAAAAGGATAATATGTAATTTAAAAACAATATAGTTAGTGATTATTGAATTTGAACATCTTTTCACACTACTAGCCATTGACTATTTTGTATGTTTACTTTGTTAATTATTCATTCATATCTTTTACCCACTTTTCAAATTAAGTTGTCTTTTCTATAGATTTTCAGGAATTCTTTAAACTGCATGTGTACTAACATTTCATTTTAACATTTTCTACCAGTTTACTATCCTTCTTAACCCCACGATGCCTTTCATTGTAGAAAGTTTTAAATTTTTCTGTAGTTAAATGTTTCCAGGTTTCATATCCTGCCTGGAAAGTATCTCCCTAGTCCAAAATTTTAAACTATTTTCTAATTATTTAATTATCAGAAAATATGATTTAAAATCAGTTAGCATTATCTTCAATTACGTTGTTCACAGTAATGTTTTTAAAACTTATAGAATTGCCGGGCATGGTGGCGCACATCTGTAATCCCTGCGGCTTGGGTGGTGGAGGCAGGAGGATCGCAAGTTCGAGACCAGAGGCAGTCTGCTTAATTTAGCAAGACCCTGTCTCAAAAAAGTATAAAAAAAATGGGCTGAGGGTGCAGCTCAGTGGTCCAGAAAGGCCCTGAGTTTAAACCCCAGTACTGAAAAAAAAAAAAAAAAACCACCCTCATAGAATTGTTGTTGTTAGGTGCTATTGAGTTAAGTCTGACTCATAGCAACCCTATGTACAGCAGATTGAAACACTTTCCAATTCTATGCCAGGCACACGATCTTATTTATGTTTAAGCCCATTGTTGCAGACACTGTGTCAATCCATCTGGTGGAGGGTTTTCCTTTTTTTCATTGACCTGCCACTCTCCAAAACATATGTCTTTCTCCAGGGATTGGTCTCTCCTGTCCAAAATATGTAAGGTGCAATCCTTGCTTCCAAGGAGTACTCTGGTTACACTTCTTCTAGGACAGATCTGTTAGTTCTTTTGGCAGTCCATGGCATGTTCAATAATCGTCTCTAGTACCATAATTCAAAAGCATCAATTCTTTTCTTGTCTCCCTTGTTCAATGCCCAGCTTTCACAACCATATGATACAACTGAAAATACCATGGCATGAGTCAGGTGCACCTTCATCTTCAATGTGACATCTTTACTTTTCAATACTCTAAAGAGATCTTTTGCCACAGCTTTTCTTGACTGCTGCTTCCACGGTTGTTGATTATACAGCCAAGCAAAGCAAAATCTTGTACAACCTCGATCTTTTCTCCATTTATTGTGAAGTTGCATACTGACACAGTGGTAAGGACTTTTGTTTTGTTGATGTTTAGCCGAAACACATACTGAAGGCTATTATCTTTGATAATTATCAGTAAATGTTTTAAATCCTCTTCACTTTCAGCAAACAGAGTTGTGTCATCTGCATGAATGCAGGTTATTAATTAGTCTTCCTCCAGTCCTGATGCCACATTCTTCCTCATAAAGTCCAGCTTCTCGGATTATTTGCTCAGCATAGAAATTGAAGAGATATAGTGAAAGCATACAGCCCTGACACACACCTTGCTCACAGAATTAAGATATTGAAAATTTATTCTGGAGAATAAGTTTTTCTTCTCTGATGAAATGACAAGCTCCTTTTCCCCTGACTATGCTTCTTATTTTGCCCTTGTACCCAAGAAACTCTGAGCCTAGTTTTGTCTCATTTGTCTCTCTTGTGTTATTTTGTGCCTGTGCCTACAAACTATACTGGATCTTTTTTGAATTAAGAAGTGTGCAAATAATAAATTAGAAAGTGATTAAACAAATAATAAGTATAAAAACAATTGGATAAATCATCAATAAAACCTGTTACATTTAATGTAAATATTTTCAGGTCATTCTTTTCTGACCCCATCCTACTGTGAATTTTTGGTCTGCTAGAATTAACTAGAATCCAGATAATAAGATTATAGGCCTCTTGCTCTTTAATTATTAGGTTACAACTCTTATTATTAGGTTACAAATCCATTTCCCTTATTGTGAGTCTCTTGAGGGTAAGGGTTGTTCTAATTATCCTTAAGTCCATGTTTCCTGGTGCCTTACAGCCAGCACTTAGAGGTCCATTGAGCGAGTGAATCAGCAAACAAACCACTCACAGCAAACTCCCATTGGAAAGCTGGGTTAAAGGAAATGGCTCAGTAATTGTAGGGTCTGTTCTATTGTTGGCATACATTGAATTTCCAACAGTGGATGACAGTCATTGAGCAGGTGACACTGAGACTCTATAGTTCAACTACCATTAACTTGGCATCATCAAGGGGAGGGGCAAAGAACCACAGTGTAGAAATGTTTCTGGGGCTCTGTGTGTTGCTCACAGTAGAGTAGCTGCCTAGCATGTGTAAGGCACTGGTTCCTTCCCCAGCATCACACACACACACACACACACACACACACACTATTTCCAACAAGGGTGAAAATGACATGGCTGTGTATTATCTAAGAAATTAAAATAACCCAAATACCTAGCAGTCCCAAGAAATCCAATTATTTGGGATTTAACTATAACTTACTGTACAGTTAGCTCCATAGCAGAATAAGGTACTATGAAACTAGAATTTATTTATTAGATAATCTCATCCAATACAGCCAAAGCCAAAATTCTGTAATACAATTTACCTTTTAACAATGATTTTGAAGTGCAAGGTGGCCTTAGATGTTGGAGTTAGAGTAGGGTAAGAAAAGTTCTTGAATGCATTTAAAAAGAGCTTTCTCCTTTCTTTTTCCAACCTGCATCCTGACCTTTTTATTTTCTGGGGTTTAAGCAATGTGGGTGGCTTCCTCTTAACTGGAGCTGGGCCACAAAACAAACAAGGCCTCCCCCTCATGTACCTTCACCTCCTCAGGGTGGAGGAAGTAGAGCACATACTTTGCTCTAGAGATTTTTGCAATGTCAACCACCTCGTGAGGTCAGCAGGACAAGGCGGATGAAGACAATCAACCATGAGGGTAGCTGGTAGCTGGAGGAGGCAGGCAGCGGGTGGCCTTCAGAAACTTGGGGCCACGGCCAGGGGACCGCACAGTGGCTGCCCTGGGGTCCTCTGCTGAGTACATGGTGTGAGTGTGTGGGGGTTGCTAATCCTCATTCTAGGATGGCTAGTCCTCCCCGCTGGAGTCAATGATGGGACAATGTATAAGAAGTTTTATGCCTTGTGAAAATCAAATGCAGAGCCTTTGGGTTTCATTGCAGGAAGTTTCTGAAGAGCTCTGGGGTCTGATTCACAAACTGTACTACACATTTCCCCTGCCGTTCAGTGGCTGGAGCTGCTCCTCACTGCAGACCCTGAAGGAGGGCATGTGGATTCCCAGAGCAAGGCTGGCCAAGTTAACAAGCACAGAGAAAGGATTCGAGGAGGGCCAGCAGACAGCTGTGTATATCTGGTAGGCCCCTGCCATTTGCTGTCAGTGCATAAGAAGCCAACTTCCTCTGGAGCAAGTGATTTGTGAGGTGTCTGCCAGAGTTCACACAAGAAGAAAGGGCGGGGCATGTGTCTCACTTACCCCAGGGGACTGGTTTGTCTTGCTGCTTCATTATGTAACCACCTAAGGTAAGTTGTAATTACCCTCTGAGCAGTCATTGTCACATGTGTCCTGTATCGTATGTGACTTTCACTCATTCTACAGGTATTTGCTGAGACCCTGTGATATACAGGGCACATTGTTGGCACTTAGGATTTGGGGATAGGTCAATGAGCATGACTGTATGGATGAAGGGGCAGAGACAAGACACAGAAATCTTTAGCCAGTGCCACTTATGGGAAGAGCTATGAAGGGGAAGGTCCCTGAAGAGGTAACATAAGGTTAAGACATAGAGAAAAGATGAATATTAACCAGAGAAAGGAACAGGTTGTGTGGGGAGAAGTTAGGGCCAGTCATAGTCTCTTCATACTGCTATAACAAAACACTTTAGACTGAGTAATTTATAAACAACAGAATTTATTTCTCACAATTTCTATAGGCTGGGAAGTCCAAGAGCAAGGTTCCAGTAGATTCCCTGTCAATGATAGCCTATTTCCCCTGTTGTTGTTGTTGTTAGGTGCCGTCAAGTCGTGCCCGACTCACAGCGACCCTTATAGGGTTTTCAATGGCTGATTGTTTCGGGATTGCCTTGGGAGTGGATTGACACGTCCTTCTCCCATTTTTGCAGTGCTGGGAATCGAACTCAGGACCTCAGAGGCTGCAGAGCAGCGCTCTACCAACTGAGCTAAATCCCAGCCCTCTATTGCTTCTAAGTCTCTAATATCATTTAGCCTTTAGCCATAACATTATGGCCTCTGATCCCATCAGATCTCAGAAGTTAAGTGTGAGGCCTGGTTAGTACTTGGATGGGAGACTTCCAGTGAATATCCCAGGTGCTGTAGGCTTGGGAGAAGGACCTGGTAACCCACTCCCCCAAACCAGTCAGCCATTGAAAGCCCTATGAATATCAGAGAAGTACTGACAATAGTACTGGGCATGGCACAGTGTTGGGTAGTGTTTCATCTGTTGTACATAGGGTTAATATGAATCCACATGGACTTGAAAGCACCTAACAGCAACAACAATATCATTTATGAGACAAGAACCCTCAGGACCTAATCACCTCTCAAAGTCTTTACCTTTTAGTCATACATTGGGGGTTAGATTTCAACATATGAATTTGGGGCACACACACATTCAGACCACGGCAATGCCAGGTATGTGGAGTAAGGGATGTTCTTACAGAGGGACTTACAAGAAAGAGCAACTGTAATGTTGCCTATTTCCACGGGACTCTCAACCTGAAGGGAGCATGATATAGGACACTTAGCCATCTTGTACAGAGTAGGTAAATATGAAGGATTTATGGAAAAGGGATAGCAAAAACAATCACTTAGAGAAAGTGTTTCTCGGGCTTTTCACTTTTTCTTCTGTCCTAGCTTTGCAAGTGTGGAGCCCTCTTTCCTGGAAAGGATTTGGAGTCCCCACATGTTGTCTGTGGAAATATGGTTTTCCTCTGTACCACTGAGGGAATGTTTTTGAGGAAGAAATTGGTTTAAGGGAAAAAGAAGAGTGGGTGCAGTGGCGTACACCTGTAATCCCAGCATCTTGGGAGGCAGAGGCAGGAAGATTTTGAGTTTGAGGCCAGGGGCAGCCTGTGCAATTTAGCGAGACCCTGACTCAAAATAAGAAATAAAAAAGGGATGGGGGAATAGCCCAGTGCTAGAGTACTTGCAAAGTATGTGCAAGGCCCTGGGTTCAACTCCCAAGTACAACAACAAAAGGACAAAGAGAAGACTTTGTGGTCACAGCAGAGTGTGGAGTGTGGAGATGGGCAAAATAAAGACAAATTTCAGAAAGTAGAGTAATTTTGCCCTCAAATCTCTTCATATTCAAATTAACACTCTCAGACTAAGACTCAAAGAGCTTTATTCAGTATCTACTATGCTGCTTGTCCTTTCATTTATATGTTCTCAGAATAATTCCATACAAAGCGTGCTATTATTTTCCCACATTTTTCTAGCTGATGGAGATATATGAATAGTTTCCCTAACGCAGATTTGCCCCAGTGGCTGCCATGGGTGGAGCTGAGGTTAGTGCCTACCAAACCTCTTCACAGACAGTGGTGCACATTTACCACCTCACTGTTAGCCTACACTGGACCTGTGTCAGGAAAGGATGTTTGGTGTCCTATCTGCGAACACTCAAGTTTAGATCATATGCTTCAATTACTGCTCGGTCCAGGAGCTCCAACAAGCTTCAGGGGTCTGGTTCCAAAATTTTCTACAATTATGTGGTAGGAAAAACCAGGTTTTTCCATTGGCTATATAAAAATAGTAAAACTTTTTTTAAACAAAAGACTGGCAAAAAATTGGATTTGTTTTAGCATATACCAAGTCAACTTAGAAGAAGTATTAATGTGAGGCAAACATTAAAACTAAGAGCCAATCTGGCGGCTTTTACAGTCTCTGACTTATTCTTTTAAAAAGCAGCAGCTGCTATGCCAAGCCCAAGCATAGCTGCTACTCTTTGATTTGGGGTTGGGCACTTGGGGCCATGCACTGCTCTTCTGACGTTGTCACTAACGAAGCAGTGGGGAATGTAGGGTCAGAAAGCAAAGTAACTACTTTGTCAAAATCCCCTCAAATCCATCTCCAAAGTCAAGTGGAGCCTTGGGTGTTACACAAAGAGAAGAAGGTGCAGCTCCCTTCCCAGACCAGCCCCACCCACCCGATCCCCTCCTCCTGCCTCCATACTGAGGCCCTCAGGCTCCTGCACAGGAACAGATCTGGCCCCGACACTTTCCAACTTATCTCACCTCTCCTCCCTTCTCCTGTCCTTCATTCTTCTAAACACAAAGGCTAAGTGCCACTCATTTTAACTTCCCACTACTTCTTTCATCTGGGTTTCCCCTTCCAGTGACCACCCCATTTCCCTGCTCTTGCTTTTCTAATTCACCCAAAAAGAATCTCTATCCATGACTTCTCACTTCCATTTCCTCAGCTCCTTTCCCTGCTCTGTGCTTTGAAAGCTCTGTGCTCTCCAGATGGGTCTTCTGTTTGCCTCTTCTGTTTTTTTAGTAGTGCCAAGGAGCTACTCTTGGACCTCTTTTTTCCCTTTGCTCTATGTTCTCCCAGGAAAACTCGCATATACCCACCATTGTAATTCTAGAACAATGACTTGAAGAACCCCTGAGTTCTGAATCTAAATTTCACCTCAACGCTTTCCTTTGAGCTCCAAGCTTCTGACTGCCAGCTCCTAGTATACATTGTTATCTAGATGCTTCCCAAGCACCTCAAACTCACCTCATCCCAAAGCCTCTTTCCTCTAAACTTGTCCTCCTTTTGCAGTCAGTCTGGTAGTCGGGTGCAGTACGGCCATATAGTTGTCCGTGTGAGAAGGGCTGGGGATCCAGCTCAGTGGTGGACCCCTTGCCTAGCATGTGGAAGGCCCTGGGTTTGATCCCTAGCACTGAAATAAAAAATCCCAGTTGTCTGAGTGAGGAAGCTTGTAGCTGCTCCTCACCAGGATTTCCACCCCTTAGGCTGTATAATAGCTTGTTTAAACACTGACCAACAATATTGTAAATAACTGTTTCTTCATGCTTCTCTAACCAGGCTGAGAACACTTTTGAGAGAAGAATCATGGCTCACTCTGACTTCTATCTCTAGAATATTCTACTCCCCAGCTCAATATTCAGTAACCCAGTCACTGTATCATCAAGGTAGAACAATCATCTGATGTACCTTGCTCTGGAAGAGCAAAGGGAGTAATAATTATGGTCATAAAAATTTATGTCTAAAAGACCAAGCCCAGTGAATCTACTAGATGCCTTCAGATTGCTTGAAAAGATGTCTGTGTTTTCTTGTTTTATTAGTAATTCTTTAGTTATTGTACAAATTAATGGCATTTCCATACACTCATGTCATTGTTCATTGTTCATGTTCACCGCCCCCCCATTACCCTCTCCTGTCTCTACCTGTGTTTTCAACAAATAAAGTGAGAGTTCATCTTAAAAAGGCACAAGAACAGACTTAAAAACTCACCTCTGGAGAAAGGAGCACACGTGTATGCAGGGAAGGAGGGCTGCTGAATGATTTTATATGTACATGCACATATGCACGCACACACATGCATACATAGACATACAAATGATTTCAGTTTTTAGGGAAAGTCTCATACATCTCTCCCCAAATGCCATTTATTTGGAATCTTATGGAAAAGCTTCAGATCATGTGTGGGATATGCTCACCATGAATGAGGAATGAACAAGGACCACATGAATGTGAACGCCTCTCCAACCCAACTCCCAACCAGGTGATGGCGAGCCTGAGGCAAGAAGCCCTGGGTACCATCCTCTCTACCATCCCCAGCTCACACACAGGAAATCTATTACTGATGGACACACTGCAGCCCACAGATGGAGTTCTGATAGTTCCCATCTGCATATGTATAATGACATGGAAGAAGCACTGGAAACACAGACACCATACATTTATTCCTAGGTGCTATCGTGTGACCTTGGACAATTCATTCCACTTTTGTGAGACTCAGTTACTCCACCTGTAAAGGAGTCATTTCCCTATCTACTTCTTAAGGACTATGTGAGGACCAAATTAGGCCCAGAATGTTAAAGTGTTTTATAAAGTAATGCACATGGAAAAGAATTGCTATTAAGATTTCTTTTGAAAATCCCTTAAATAGTAGAAATACTTGGAAAAATGCTGAAAATGTTGTGATCTTAAGTGCTATCTGCTTTTCCCCCTTGTATCCACACATGACTATCTTACTTCCATTTAGCTCTGCCTCCACTAAAATAGCCATTCAGCCTACACAACACCTTGAACACAGACTGGAGAGAGTAGGACAGTTAACTTACTGTATCCCATAACCCAGCTTCAACAATAAGCCACAAGTGGCCAGCACAGTTTCATTTTCTGTAGTACTCACTCTGCTCACCACTTTCGTGGCTTACTTTGAGGGAAATTTTAGGTGGCATATGCCATAGGTTGAATTTTTTTCAGTACTTAGGGGTTGAACCCAGGGCCTCGTGCATGGTAGGCAAGTGCTCTGAATCGCATCCACAACTCCCTTTTTATTGTTTATTTTGAGACAGGGTCTCAGTAAATTGAGTATGCTGCCTCTGGCCTCAAATTTCCAATCCTCCCGCCTCTACCTCTCGAGTTGTTGGGATGACAGGCGTGCGCTATGGCACCTGGCTGATAGTTTGGATCTCAAGTGTCCCCCAGAGGTCCATGTGTTAGAGGATTGGTCTCCAGACTGGCACTGTGGGGAGGTGGTGGAACTTTTAAGAGGTGGGACCCAGTGGGAGGTCTTCCAGTCACTGGGAGTGTAGCCACAAAAGGGACAGTTGGACCCCAGCCCCCTTCCTCTTCCTCTCTTTTCACAGCCATGAGGTGAACAGCTTTGTCTGCCACAAGCTCCCCTTCATGATGTACCACCTCACCACAGGCCTGAAAGCAGCAAGACTGAAACCTCTAAAACTGGGAACCAAAATAACCATTTTCTCTTCATCAGTTGGTTATCTGAGGCACTTGGTATACTGACAAAAGCTGGCTGACACAGGATACCATTTCACATAGGTGAATTTCTAAAATACGACTTTATTTATTTATTTATTTATTTATTTATTTATTTATTTAGTGGTGCTAGGGGTTGAACCCAGGGTCTCACGCATGCTTTATAAGCGCTCTACCACTTAGCTGCACCCCAGCCCTTTTTTCACTTTTGAGTCAAGGTCTCACTAAGTTGTCCAGGCTTCCTCTGGCCTCAAACTTGTGATCCTCCTCCCTCCATTTCCCAAGTCCTTGGGATTACAGGTGTGAGCCACTGCACTCTGCTAAAATATGAGGCCCAAAAACATAGCCACAGATACTATCATCAGACTTAAAATATTAACAATAATTCCTTAATACCATCATATAGTCAAAGTTCACACTTCCTAATTATCATCAAAAAAAGGTAATGTGTTTGTTTGAATTAGGATCCAAAAGTACATCCATATTTTAGAATTGATTGATATGTCTTTTTTTGGTAATCTACAGGTTCTCATTCTATCTCCTTTATTAGGATGATTGTTTGTTTGCCTTTTTTTTCAGTTTCTGTTGTTTCTATTGTTGAGTACATTAGCTGATTTGTCCTATAAAGCTTCTGAGAGTCTGATTCTATCCCTATGGTGCTATGTAATATGTTTCTCTAAGTACTTTTGTGTTTTCAGTACATTAGTAGTTTAACACAGAGCTGAGAGCAGATTCATTTCTCCTCCAAGACTAATTCACAGGTGATTTGTACAGGTAAGTGTACTTCCATCAGTACACTTCATATGTCTGTGTCTCTCTGCATTGATGATCATTACTTTCATACACTGACTCTTCAAAAGCTGCAAAAAGCTGGTAATTTAGCCATTCCTTATTTATTAGCTAGAATACTTTTATAAAGAGAAACTTCGCCCTCATCAACAATTTGGTTGTCTTGAGGTACAGACAGAATGGAGAAGTAATTAACATATTTCTATTTCTTTTTAATTTACCAGATTTCAAAACAATGAAGTTGCTTTCTGGCATTCTTTAAGTAACCAAATTTACTTTTGCTTGTTTTTATGATATATACTGTTATGGATATACTTATAATTTGGGAAATATTAATCAACTGAAGCTACAAATATTATTCATCTTCAAACTCACTCTCTTTTTAAAAACTTTATTTTATTTTTTTTAACCAGTAAAAGCTTATTCAGGTGGATTCTTTTCTTTTAAAAAAAAAAAAAAAAACCCAGGGCTTTGTACATGATATGCAAGTGCTCTACCACTGAGCTGCACCCCAAGTCTTATTTTTATTTTTTATTTTGAGACAGGGTCTCACTAAGTTATACAGGCTGCCTCTCGCCTCAGCCTCCCGAGTTTCTGGGGTTGCAGCTTCAGGTGGACTCTTGAGTCCTTGCAAAATAACCCTAATCATATTTGACTTCTCCTTGACTTTCTGGTATAGCAAGTATCCTGGGGTCTACATTTTCTGTCTTGGGTTTAGATCATCTATTTCTTCGGGGACTCCATCTCTTTTTAGAGGGAAATATATTTAAAGACAATCTGAGCCCACTACTCTTGCTTCAGCCATAGTTTATAACTTTCCTACGGACACAGATGGAGTTTTCTTTGAATTTCAGATGAGTTCATATATTATCCCATAATTCCAGTATCACTTTTATCCCCAAACACACAAATTCAGGGTATTAGCAGATGCATAATCACATTACTAATAATATCACCAATAATCTAATTACTAAAAACCATATAAGCTTATTTTGTTGCAATTCTTTCTGAGCCTAGAATATAGACTACAGAAGATACACACTAAATTACTGGGTTTTAAAGTCTCAGGGAATAGTTTTCTTCCATGAGTGGTTATGCCACCAATAAGCTATATAATTACTTTCATCCATTTAGCTTCATTTTTGACTTTTTAGACATCTTTTAAATTTTAATGTTAATGTATAATTGTACAAAATATTTATGTGACTTCAAAGTCAAATCTAGAAAACAAGGTGTATTCAAAACTATCATTAGCCTCTATTTCTATTCCCTCCTCTTATTCCTTCTGTTCCCCTATGAGTAATCATTTCTTTGAAATCATAGCTTATCCTTCTATTGATTTTCTTAATCTAAGAATATACAGAATAAAAGATCCATGTTTAGATAAAAGGTAGCCTACTATACACATCTTCTCCACCTTTTTCTTATTACTTAATGTTGTTGTTGTTAGGTGTCATTCAGTTGGATCTGACTCATAGCAACACTATGTACCACAGAATGAAATGCTACCCAACATTGTGCCATGCATACCATCTTTTCTATGTTTGAGCCCATTGTTGCAGCCATTATGTTTCTTCTCATTTTGTGTTGTGCCAACTCACCAAAAAGAGCTTCCAGGGGCTTTACTCCATTCTCATCATTAAGGTCAACTCTACTTTGAGGAAGCAATTCTTCCCCAGTGGTTTCTTGGAGCCTGGAGGGCTCATTTTCCTGCATTATCTTTAATAGCACTTCTCTGCTATTTATGGGGTTTCCAATAGCTAATTGTTTTGAAAGTGGGCTGCCAGATCCTTCTCCCTAGTCTCTCTCAGTCTGGAAGCTCAGCTGAAACCTATCCACCATGGGTAGCCCTGCTGGTATCTGAAATACTGGTGGCATAGATTTTAGTATTATAGCAACACTTAAGACCCCACAGTATAAAAAACTGACATACACATGAGAAAACTTAATGATACTTCCTGGAAATCCCTTTTTAGTAGTAAACAGAGCTAATTCCCTATTCACATAACAACCGCATTATACTGCATCTTAGAGATGTGCCCCTAATCTATTCAGCCAGCTCCCTATGCATGGTCATGTAAGTTGTTTCCAGTCTTCTCCTCCTTCATTCAGTGCTTCACTGAATCACCTTGTGCTCTGGATTTTTGCCAATCTATCTTAGGAAAGATTCCTAATGGTGGGAATAATAAGTCAAAGAATAAGTGTATTTATGATTTTCTAAGCTACTGCCAAATTTCCCTTCACAGGAATGGTATATTTTATATTCCCACCAGAAAAATATAATGGTGCCTCTCTCCTGACAGCCTCACAAATATACTATGCTGTCTAACTTCTGGGTTTTTGTGTCTTATAGATGTGATTTTGAAGTTCATTTTAGTCTTACTTTACATTTTTCTTATTATTGGTGGGATTGATTATCCTTTCATATGGCTAAGTGCCATTTGCATTTGTTTTTCTAAGAACTGCGTGTTCAAATTCCTCACTTATATTTCTATGCCAGTAGTGCACAAAGAGTGACCCCACTCCAGCTGTAGCAGCTCCTAGGAATTTGTTAGGAATGCAAATTCATAGACCCCTAAACCAAACCTACTGAATCAGAAATTCTGGGGATCAAGCCCAGTAATCTGTGTTGCAACATGATGATACTGATGCACTAAAACTTGAGAAACATTGGATCTATAGGATTGATGAAACACCTTTATTTTAACTTACCATAGGCTTGCCTAAGTATTTTCTAGTTAAAACAAGGTCTAACTGTTAATAAACTGGAATTGAAATGTTCAAATGCCATGTGACATTCATTCATTCATTTGTGGATTCATTCAACCATTAACAAATCAATGGTAAATACCTACCATGAATTAGCTGCTGTGGCATGAAATGGGGACACTGTTTAACCAAATAGACATGGTCACTGCTCTTGGAAATTTACCCTCCCCCAAAGAAGAACAAAACTAAGCAATTCAATTTATGACTGAGACAAGGGAGTCAAAAAGTGCTACTGCAGCACAGAGCAAGGGAGCTTCAGCTAGTCTAATAGTCAGGGAGACGCAAATTAAACTTACATGGAGATGATACTTTATTCCAGCAAGTGGACAAAAATTTTAGAATGTGTTAACACCTATTCCCAGCAGGGGTTTGGGTAGAAACATGAAACACTGAATTCTCTCTGCAAAAGAACCTAATGCTCATTGTGGAGACACGGCAGGAAATGGTAGAATAATTCACAGTATATATCCACACCATGCAGCCAGTGAAATGAATGAGCCATATCACCAACTTGATGATATTTCTATAACACACTTTGAATAAGAAAAACAACATGTGGAAAAATGGGTGTGTAGGCTGAGTATCCCTTATGCAAAGTACTTGAGACCAGAATATTTCCGATTTCAGATTTTTTCAGAACTTGGAATATCTGCACATATGTAATGAGATATCTTGGAAATGGAATCCAAGTCTAACTATAAAATTCATTTATGTTCATATATACCTGATACACAGAACCTGCAGGTAATTTTTATAATATGTTTGGTGTACTTACATCTTGACTATGACCTGTCACATGAAGTCAAGTGTCTAATTTTCCACTTGCAGTGTTGTTATGGTTTGAATCTTAAATGTCCCCCAAAGGTCATGTATTTCAACATTGGGGTCCCCAGCTGGTTGCACAGTCCTGGGAGGTTCTGGAACTTTGGGAGGCAGGTTCCAGCTTAGCTGAAGTGATTCACTAGGGGTGAGCCTTTGGAGGTTTTTACCCGAGTTGCAGTTCTAGTCACTCTCTCTGCTGTCA
Organism: Pedetes capensis; assembly: GCA_007922755.1. Taxonomy (NCBI): domain Eukaryota; kingdom Metazoa; phylum Chordata; class Mammalia; order Rodentia; family Pedetidae; genus Pedetes; species Pedetes capensis. The sequence goes on from VMDO01002306.1 coordinate 132,249, forward strand.
GCTTCCTGACTGCCGAGTTGTGAGGAGGTCATCTGCTGCCTGCCCCCAGCCTGCCCTGTTGCCAAGCCCTACCCCCTACTAATGGACTAAAATCCTGCCACTATAAGCTCCTACTATTTCCTCCCATAAGTTTGGTTTGGTCAGCAGTACACTAGTTGACTAATACAGAAAACTGATGCCAGAGAGTGGCATTGCTGCTGTGGAGAAACCTGACCATGTTGTTTTTAGGCCATTGGAACTTGTTTATAGGAGGTGTTTGGAAGAATTTGGAGATGCATGTGAGAGAAGCCTTTGAATGCTGTAGAGCTTAAGTAGAGTTTAAGGAACAATTCTGGCAATAGTTCAGAAGACAGAAGGCTACCATCAATAAAAATGCAGACAGAGCTCACAGAGCTACAGAGGAAAATGAGGACTCTATCGGACATTGGACTATAGGGCATTCAAGTTATATTCTAGCAAAGAGCTTGTGTGTGGTTTGCCCATTTTATAAAGATTTGTTGTTGTTGTTGTTAGGTGCTATCGAGTCGGTATCCGACTCATAGCGACCCTCGTAGGGTTTTCAATGGCTGACTGTTTCGGGATTGCCTTGGGAGTGGATTGCCAGGTCCTTCTCCCATTTTTGTGGTGCTGGGAATTGAACTTGGGACCTCAGAGACTGCAGTGCAGCACTCTACCAACTGAACTAAATCCAAGCCCATAAAGATTTGAGTGAGGCTGAATTCAAAAGTAATGGACTAATTAAATTGATGGAGGAAATATCACAAAGGCAGCAATATATTAGAGGTGTGACATTTGTTGCCTTCTGCTTTCAACCAGATTTATGATGAAAAAATAGAATAAATGGCAGAACAAAAAGATCTGAAAAATGTGTATTTTAAAGAGGAAAAAAGCCTGGCTTGTCTAAGGTTACTGTGGACAAAGCCAATTTGGCTAAAGGCATTAAAGAGAACAACAGAATAAATACCCTTGAAGCAAAGAAGGAATTGGCCAGACCCTTTCTACCTAAGACTCCAGGGTGTGAAACTGAAAACCTATTTGAAAGGAGAGTGGCTAAAAAGTAAATGCCTCCAGGATACCCTGTTGTAAAGGGGCTGCCCAGGGAAATAGTTTCTTGGCCCATGCATATAGAGGCTGCTGCTGCAGCTGTGGTACAAAAGGGCCCACGTGCCACTTGAGCTAGCAGCACCCCTTGGTGACATTCACATGGTGCTGGTTTTGCAGGTATGAGGAATATAAGAGTTAAGGAGCTATGGAAGCTGTCACCAACGTTCCAGAAGATAGTCTGTGAGGCCAGGCAATGTGTCCCAGGATCAAATGTCCTGTGGAGAGCTCCTGAAAGGCTAATGTATGAAGCTCTGGGTGTGTAGCCCAAGCAGCAATAGAGACCCCAGGGTATTGGATATCTCAGTAATGTGAAACATCTGCCCATGAAAGGAAAACAGGTGAAGCTAGACGATGAGGGCCATGTGTGCTTCAAATGGCAAGGCCCAAGGCGTGGAGCTGTGTAAGCCTATTCAAGCTCAGATGATGCCAGATGATGTTGTATGTGCCAGATGCCAGACATATTTTTAGTGTACTTGCATCTTGACTGTGACACAGTATTTGTGTGGTCTTGCTATGGACCAATGTTTCCTTTGCCTCCATTCCTTCCTTTTGGAATGGGAATGCTTACTCATTGTACATTGGAAGCATCTAACACATTTTTTGTTTTATAGAGGCTCATAGCTAAGTTTATCTTGAGTCTCAGTGGAGACTTCAGTCTTGGATTTTTGAACATGGTTGAGTTTGTTAAGACTTTGGGGACTCTTAAAGTTGGGCTGAATGCATTTTGCATTATGAGATGGCCATGAACCTTTAGGGGCTATTAGTTTGAATCTTAAATGTCCCCACAGGTCATGTGTTTGAATATTCGGTCTCCAGATGGTGATGCTGTTTTGGTAGGTTATGGAACTTTGGGAAGTGAGTTCTAGCTTAGCAAAAGTGAGTCACTGGGGGCTTTGGAGGTTTTTTCCCAGATCTGAAGTTCTAGTCATTTTCTCTGCTCTCAGCTTCCTGAGCACCAAGATGTGAGGGGGTCATCTGCTACCAGCCCCATAGCCTGCCCTGCTGCCATGTGTGCCTCACCTGTATGGACTATAAGCCCCCAATAAATATTTCTTCCCATAAGTTTGGTTCAGTCAGCTTTTCTGCCACAGCAATGTACCAGCTGACTAAACCAAGTGTCATGTCAATGTTCAAAAAGTTTCAGATTTTGGAACA
>VMDO01002306.1:134607-172765 GCA_007922755.1 Pedetes capensis
CTGATCCCGTCAGATCTCGGAAGCTAAGCAGGGTCGGGCCTGGTTAGTACCTGGATGGGAGACCACCTGGGAACACCAGAAGCTGTAGGCTTGGGAGAAGGACCTGGCAACCCCCTCCCAAAAATCAATCTGCCATTGAAAACCCTATGAACAGCAGAGAAGCACTGACAATAGTGTTTCCCCTGTGGTACAGAGGGTCACTATGAGTTGGATACCAACTCCACGGCACCTAACAACAACAACAACATCTATGGTACATCAAGGCTCAACATCTACTCTACCTTCCAGATAGTGGGAATTCTGTACTGCAGATGTTAGAAAGCTATGACCAACATGTTCAAACATTGCTGCAGGTAAACAGACACAATTGGATGATATGGGAGGAAAAAGGGTGGCAGCGGCCACATGTAGGCTGCCCCAGCAGTGTCTGTGGAGAGCTACCTTCACTTTGCTCATATTTGCATAGGTGATTTCCCCACTGGCTTCATGGCAGGGCACAGGGAACCATGTTGCTGGAATGGATCTAGAGAACACAGCCTGGATCTAGGACCAACGCCGTGCAGTTACTGTAGAACCCTGGATCCTGTCCAGCTTTGGAGGTAAGAGCCTGGAGCCAGTAGTGAGTAGTGTGGCTCCATGGGGCAGGGTGGGCTCCATGGGGTTCTGGGGCTGATTCCTGAGGTGCACCCTGGGCTGGCTATATCTCCCTTCTAATGATTTCTTGAGTATGGATTTCCTGAATCCAAAAGCCAGTGTGTTTAAAATAGCTTGGATCTTACTTTCTGAAGTTGAAACATTGTGATTGAAAGAGTTATCAGATGAGGGGAGAAGTGTGAGAATTCAAACATATGAATATATGAAAGTACCCTGGAAATAGTGGTATTATTGTTAACTTTATATGCTGATTGAAACTCATCTCTCATCCCTCCTAACCAGTGGATACACATAGAGACGATCAGAGGACTTTTCACTAATGCAGAAAAGGCACTCAGCTATGGAGACTCTCAAAGACAGCAAGTCTTACCAGTAGGTGTGGAAGTGGATTTTGGTGCTGGAAGTAAACTCCTGCGGGGGGTTGTCACACTGGAGGGTGGTGGAGGGGCTGTCCGGCCGGCCCCCTTGGATGTATCCTTAGAAGGCAGAGTTGCCTTCGGAGCTGTCTGTTCTTCATTCCCAAAGGTTGAACCTGTGGGAGCAGACTGTGTTAATTATAACTTCATGAAACATGGATAGACCCCCTTGCCATTCACACTTGCCAGCCAATCTTAAGGCCACCATCTGCTTTAGAACTTGACCTCACTCTCAGACAGTGGCCTTGAAAAGTATTCCTATGGAGCTGGATGTGGAAAAGAACTCCATTTAGTCACTGCCTACATGTCTGTCACTCACCACCTGTGCCCACAAAAGCCAAGAGCAGCCTCTCTCCTCTGAAGTTTTACCCCTTGTGCACACACATGTATTTTGCTATGTGGATGTGTAATTGCATGTGGATCTAAGCATTGGCTGAATAACTCACAGAGAACGAGAGGTCCTTTTTTGAAATAGTGTGAGTGAAGTAGGAGAGGTGAGAATAAACCAACTGCCCCTTCACATAAGTGGGAGATGGGTTCCAGGACCCTCTGTAGGTATCAAAATCTGCACATGCTCAAGTCTCTTACGTAAAATGGCATAGTATTCACATAGAACCGATTCACATTCTCCTGTACACTTTAAATAATCTCTAGATGACTTATCATACCTAATACAATACAAATGCATGTAAGTAGTTCTTATACTATATTATTTAGGGAATGATGACAAAGAAAAAAGTCTGATCATGTTTAGCACAGATGCATTTTTTTTCTGAACATTTTTGATCTGCAATTGGTTGAATTCACAGATAAGGAGACTGTGGATACAGAGGGCTGACTGTATATACATGACCAACTGGCCCAGGATGTTTGCTCAGAGATCCCAGAAATTCTACTCATTTTACCGCCAGAAGATGATTGGGACAAAGGTAGAGGGTGGGAAGCATGAGACAGAGAATCCCTTTAAAACTAATGAAATCTTTTTGTCTAGAAAGGTGAGGCCTCACCAAACTGGAGGAACCCTGCATTATAACCTCATTTATTTCAAAGGCAGATGATAGGTGTGGATAATTGCAGTTTACTACTCAATATAGAGTGCTGGGATTTAGCTCAGTTGGTAGAGCATTGCACTGTAGTCTCTGAGGTCCCGAGTTCAATACCCAGCACCACAAAAAATGGGAGAAGGGCCTGGCAATCCACTCCCAAGGCAATCCCAAAACAGTCAGCCATTGAAAACCCTATGAGGGTCACTATGAGTCAGATACCGATTCGCTGGCACCTACATCAACTACAATAACAACAACAACTCAATATAGAAATAGTCTCTTCACCTATAGGACAGCTCTTATAATCAACTGCTCTTACATTCTGAAGACATGGCATACTGGGATGTGCATTTGTGTCAGACTTAAATGTTATGTGACCAAACTTTGCTTCTAGATCTTCTTAAACCTTTTGTGGTTTTATATATTTGCAATCCCTTAAAGACAGTGACACCACCACCTACTTCCTGTTAAATAAAAGATAAATCTAAATACATCTCTGAGTACAGCTGTGAGGCCTAATCTATTAATTTAGAGAGCCTGCATGCACTGAGATTAGTGCTTGTTTGGAATAAAATCATTCAGTAGAAGGATCATGACCATCTACCATGAAAAATAAGCAGTGACAGCTGGAAGAAGTATACAGCACTGGATTGAAAGATTAAGTTTTTTGTTTTCATTATTTTAAAAGGACAGGCATAGCATTCGATTTAGTTAGGATCTGCATTAAAATGATAGCATTATTAAGGAGGCTTTAAGGTTCACAACATCTGGTGGTTTTACTCCATCATTTAGAGTAAGAGATTGTTGCTTTTCACCTTCCAAAGAGCTGAAAACTTGCTTAAATTTGGTGAGATTTGTGTTGTTTCTAAAGAAAAGAATGTTCAGGAAGGAACAATAAAGAATGTGCTATTTTTTGAAACAGTCTATGCCTGCAGTTCTTTTAAGGTGCTGTGTAAGGATTTAGTAGTTCTAAACACAGCTAAGGGAGTGCATTTGATCTTTTCAAGCTAAAAAATGCACCAACACTCCACAGAAAGGGTTTGCACAGTGTTCACAGTACCAGATAAAGAAGTATGCACATGTCTGATGCAAACACAGTCAAGAAAAGCAGCGCCATGAACTTGCAGAACAGTGAGTCTTAGCTTCCGAGTTACCAAGTGGGCTCACCAGTCCAGTGCTGGAAATCAGAGAACCTCTGAAGGCTAGAAATATTTTATATGGAATTATCTAATGTGCAGCCTACTCCTGACATACTGCCAGAATAATCTATTCATTGAAATGTGTACTTGAAGCTGAATTAAGCACAAAAGTGTTCACACAGAGTCTTTAACGATTTAGTAAAATTTTCTTGAGGACTATTTTGCATCATTTGTGGAATCCAAATGCCCTTTAACCAAATTATCTTGCATCTGGCATCATTTTCTTATATAAAATTTATTATTCAGTGAACATGTCAGTTTAGAGATTTGCCTGCTTTCCATGCTGGGGGGAAATTTTTCTACAAAGTACCTGTATCAGGGAAGCTACGTACTCCCCTCTGAGACATGGCTTGCATTACCAAAAATAAAAATAATAAAATAGAGTAAAATAATATAAAAACCCTATTTTGTTCATTATTGTGAGATACAGCTGGCAATAAACAGTTTTACTCTTAGGAAACTGGCTTCAGTTAGCCAGTCACTAAAGATGCATTATTCAGTAAGTGAAAAGTACTCTGGATTTGGAAGTGGCTGCTGAATTCTATAAATGCTCCAACTACTTCACAACAGTGCTGACAGCATTAAAACATTGCTTGGGAAGAGAAAGAAAACAACTGGAAATAAACACACTGCTTGTGTAAGCCAGAAAAACATGCTGGAGAATTCAGACAGAAGTGGTTCACGTGCCTAATACAGTCATCTCATTCCCAGCCTGCCCCGATCTATGCTGGCCCAAATGTCACAGGCAATTTATTCACCCTTCCACTTGGCCACAGAGCAGCAGAAACAGTAGCAAGGCACCAGCATGAGAGTAGGAAGAGCAGAAGTGAACATCACCTCCCACTCCTGCCATGTCCCCACACCGCAGTTTCTTCATTTATAAGTGGGATAAAGATAATCTGCTTCACAGAGCTGCTGTGTGAATTGAACGAGCTAATGAAAGAGAATTTTTAAAGAGTTGATGCAAGACTTATTATAAGAAAACACTAGTACTGTCTGGTACATTGTATGCTCTTGTGTGTTAGCTATTAACTTACATGCTAATGTTAAGTTCTGAAGCTAGTCATTACAATAAATCAGTTTTTCAGAAGAACTTGGTAAGTACGCAAGGACTGATATTGGATGGGCTCCTCCAAGTGGGAAGAAAGGAAAAGATGAAGGGAAATCCAATCATTCCTGCAGGATGGAGGGCTAAATAGAAGACAGAACATAATTGCCTTTAAAAAGCAGGATGAACTATTTCAGACATGCAAAAAGGTGATACTGGTATCACAAAGTACCACCAAGTTTAAGAGGGGTAAAACATCACCAATTCCATTGCCAGTGAAATTGATGGGACAGAAGGATGTTTTTACAACTTTCCTAGGTATTCAAAACTGCTTTCAAAATTGCTTATTAAGATTCACACTAATTATAGATAGTGACTGGTAGCATTACTGAACTTCAGTTTTTGCAATCAGTTGGACATGATATTAACCGGCTTTAACGCTGTGACAGGTCGTGGAGTTCAAGTATTTTTTTTCTTATAGTTATTGATTATGCAAATTTTTATTGTCTAAGATGTTCATCCATAACTTTTTCTTATTTTTCTACTAAGGTGCTTTGCGTTAGTTCTTTGAATATTCTTGTTACTGATCTTTTACTGGATATATTTCAAATATTCTTTCAGTTTTTGGCTTGTAAACTAAAATAGCATAATAAAAATGCATACAATAAGAAGTATTGGGGATGAAGAAAATTGGGACCTTCATATATTGCTGTTGGATTGTAAAATGGTGCAACTGACTTGGAAAACTGTTTAACAGTTCTTCAAAATGTTAAACAGAGGGTTACCATATGCCTCTGGAGTTCGACTCCTAGGTAGATGACCAAGAGGACTGAAAACATATGTCCACATAAAAATTTGTACATAAATGTAAATAGCAGAATTATTTACAATAGTCAGAGTGGATATAATCCAATGTCCATTGATTTATGAGTGGAAGAACAAAATATAGTATATCTAGACAATGGAATATTATTCAGCCAGAAGATGGAATGAAATACCAGTACGTGCTACATGATAAACCTTGAAAACATTATGCTAGATGAAAGAATCCAGGCACAAAAGGCCACATATTATATGATTCCATTTGTATGAAAGTCCAGAATAGGTAATTTCATAGAAAGTGGATTAGTAGATGTTAGGGGGAAGGGGAAATGGGAACGGACTGCTAATGGGTACAGAGTTTGTTCCTGGGGTGATGAATATGTCCCAGAATTAGATAGAGGTTACGGTGCATATTCTTGCTAATATATTAAAAATCGCTGAATTATATACTTTAGAAGGGTACATTTTATTGTATTTGAATTATATCTCAATTTTAAAAATCTCATCCATAAGTTTTCTTTCCTGGATCCACTGGCTGGAATAAATTCCTTAAACTATAATTCCACATATCTACCTGATAAGAGTCCTGATTTTTTTTCTCATGTAATTTTTAGTGCAGTTCTCTGTCCTATATCCCTGTGTTCTGGTTACAGTGGAACCCAGGCAGTTAGTCCCAGGGTTATTCTGTTTCCTGATGGGGTACTCTTACAGAATACAAAAGGATATTCCTCAAGCCTATCACACTTCCCATTCATTACAGCAGAATGGCCATGTTCCTCATTTACTCTTAAAATTAGGTATGACTGAGCCACTCTGGCTCTACATTACTGCTATCATTCAAATGTGTCCCTTCAAAACTCAGGTGTTGCCAAAGTGATAGTATTAAGAAGTGAGGTCTTTAAGGTGATTAGGCCATGAGGCCTCTTTCCTCGTACGTGGGATTCAGATCCAAAAAAAGTGGCTTGCTGTAGCCTTGGCCTGCTTCTTGTTCTGCCTCTGCCTTGTGAGGACACATCTGGATGATGCAGCCTTCCCCGGACAACAAAGCCTGCTGGTCTCTTGGTCTATGGCTTAACAGACACCAGAAGATAAACTTTTGCACTTTATTAATCATCCAGCCTATGTCATTTTGTTATAGCAGCACACAGCAAGGGGAAAGCATGCAAATCCAGAGGAGAAAAGCCTGCACCAACGGAAGCAAAGTCTGTGGTAGAATTGTAGGCACTGGGAAGAAGGGGATGTTCACAGGATCCCTGATATACCCTGGCAGAGTAAGGAGTTGTGCCCAATCACATCCTCACAAGAGTAATTCTGACTATGGCTGAAGTCAAGATGAGAATTTAGAAAATAGTCAATGCTGTTTTCACTAAGTTACTTATCAGGAAAGGTTTTAGCTCAGTGGGTAGAGTGTCACCATGTACTTTCTGAGGCCCTAGGTTTGATTCCCAGCACCAAATAAAATGGGAGAAGGACCTGGCAGCCCACTCCTGAAACTATCTGCCATTGAAAACCCTATAAGTAGCACAGAAGCACTGGCATAGTGCTGGGCATGGCACAGTGTGGGGAGTGTTTTGTTCTGTTGTACATAGGGTCACTATGAGTCTGACACGACTTCATAGCAACTAACAACAAAAATAAGAATATCCATATTATAATGATTAAACTACTCTCTTCACTCATTTATTTAAAAAAAAATCCCATGCAATCAAGTTTTATAATGTTCAGGCTCATGATTACCTAATTGATGCATATTTCATTGATTTAGCAATATTTGTCACTTGGTGATTAAAATTTAGTTGAATTATTTAAGTACAAACTGAGTGTTTTATTTCCTACTTCCTAAATATTGTAAACAAGATACATATTTTCTTTCTTATATTAAAGAACTAAAATAAACTGGACACCATGTCATTTCAGGAAAACTATTTCTTTTTTGACATGAAATATTTGGCTAAAAAAAGTTCAGATTCCATAGGGAAAAGTAAGATGTGAGAAGGTTCAAATTCTGTATCTCTTACAAAGAGAAAACTGTTTGGATGGATGACAAAGTATAATGAACTCTTTCAGGGAGCTCTGAGGCTTACATAAATCTTTATATTAAACATCAAAACAGAAGAGATGTCTTGGACATTACACTAAACCTCACCAACAAGGAGATGAGGGACATGGTCTCTAATCCTGAGATGTTCCCATTTAATATGAATTTATCAAGTTGCAGAAATTCAGAAAGATTCAGTAAACACTGACCAAATGCTCTTTGTTGTTGTTGTTGTTGTTGTTACTATTATACCAAATTGTCAGAGAATACACTGATGAACACATGAGCTCTTTGGTCAGGTGGAGGGGCAAGACAGAAACACAAACTGCAGGGACCAAGAAGGAATGATGTGTCCCTTCACAGGCACCAACGAAGAACAAGGAGAGCTCAGGCCATGGCCCAGGGGAAGGGACTTTCCAAGACATTCCAGATGGGTCTTGACCACTGAGAGGGATCTAGATTTTTAAAGACAGGGAAAAACTGTGAAGTAGAAGGCTTAGGGAGGAAGGGCCCAGAGTTAAAGAATCAAGCAACTGTCCAGGAGTCTGGTTTGGCTAAAGAATGGAAAATTCAAGCCAGGTGCAGTGGCGCATACCTGTAATCCCAACACTTGAGAGGCAGAGGCAGGAGGATCCTGAGTTTGAGGCCAGCCAGCACTACGTAGAGAGACCCTATCTCAACAAGACAGAGCAACCAACAAGAACAAAAACAATAACAACAGAAAAGAAAATTCAGGGAGAAAGATGAAATGAAATCGTAGGAGGCCTTGAATAATGCTAACATCTAAGAAATTTGTAAAGGCTTTGACCAGGGGATCAGGAAATCATAACAGAATCATGAGGCCTGGCAAGACATGGAAAGACCTGTCCACTTCCTCCTCATGCAGCCCAGTTTGTATGCTGCCCCTTCCCTCTCTTTCAACAGCCTCTCACTCATCCACCTCCACTCAGAAGTTATTGCCATGACAGAAAGTGAAAGTTAGGTCCTGATTAGAAGAAGTCATCAGTGGGGAATCCCACAGAAGGCAGAGAAGATATCAGGAAACCCAAAGGCATTGCAAAAATTTAATTCAAGCCCTGTTTTTAAAGGCATGGACTAAAAGGGTACTTGAAGTTATAAGTCCCCAGGAGATGGCTTGAAGTAAGGAAGCAGGTATACTATTTAATTTTGACTTTCTAACTTAATTTGCAATAGCAAAATATGTCTGAATCTCTTCTGTTCACAAACTTGGATGAGTCAAGTTGAGAACATGTATGAGGGAGAGAGAACAGGCTCTTGGATGGTGACAGGTGACAAGAGAAATGTTGCCCTGGAAGCACACCTTAACTTCCTGACAAGCTCCTGTGTGCAGCCATCTGCTCAGGAGGCTTCACACCTGCCATGGGACTGTGCCAGCTTTAGCAGCAGCCAGGTGCCAACCAGACACAGCTGTCTTCAGAAAGGGCCTTGGGATGCTCAGGGAGCACCAAGCTATCCTCATGACCTTCCTTGCACAGGGACTGCATGCTCACACTTTGGGGCATTGTATTACCCCATGGACCTGTCCCCACAGGAAGAAATAAAATGCCTGAAAACTACAGCCTTGAGAGAATGACAAAGGAGACACCAAAGAGGGGTTCTGATGTATGACCCTCCTCTTCCATCCCTTTTGCATTCCTTTTCTGCTGAATTTCTTAGCCCTCAGGGATTCACTGTCACCAAACCACTCTTAGATTGTGCTCCCTTGGCCCTCAAAAATAGCTCTGGAAACTTGCTCATGTGGTGGAAGATGCTGTCCCTTACACCCAAGATTTCTCTTTAAGGGCTAAACACCTTGTGTCAACTGCTGTGGCTGTAGCAGAAAAACCAACTCAAACCTATGGAGGGAAAGGTTTATGGAAAGCTCATAGCTAGAGGATCCATCCATAATGGTGGTAGGACAGGCGTGGTGGTGGAGGAGGCAGGGCCTGTATCAGAAAACCTCATGGCATTGCAGGGCAGGAGGCAGAGAGAGCTTACTAGAATAGAAGGTCTGGGATAAAACTCCCAAGCCCTGCCCTCAGGGAGCCACCTCCACAAGGCTAGAATCCCACCTCTCAAAGTTCCATGACCTTCACAAACAGCACCACCAGGGGACCAAACTTCCAAACGTGATCTTTGGGGGACAGTTTATATACAAACCATGAGATGCCTCTTGAGTGAGGGGTGATATAGCTCAGGGGCACATGACTCTTTCAACAGGTGAATTTTTGCTCTTTGATTTGGCCACTTCTGGCAGGTCCCTATGGTATGCAATTTTTATTGGGATATGACAATTAACATACTATCTACCCTCTTACGTTTTAAGTGTACAATACATTGTTGTTAACCATAGGCATGATGTTGTACAGCAGCTCTCTAGAACTTACTCAGCTTGTATACCTGGAACTCATACCCACTGAACAGCAGCTCCCTATCTGCCTCTTCCTGAAGGCCCTGGAAACCATTTTACTCTCTCCTTCTGAAAGCTTGACTATTTTAGACACATCCTGTGAGTGATATCATGCAGTATTGTGCCTTTGTGGCTTGACTTATTTCACTCATCACAATGTCCACAAGATTCATCTATGTTTTTGCCAATGGCAAAATTTTCTCCTTATCTCAAGACTGGATAGCATTCCACTATATGAATATAGCATATTTTCCTTACCCATTCATCTGTTGATGGACATTCAGGTTGTTTCCATACCTTGGCTATTGTGAATAATACTGTAATAAATGTGAATATAAATATCTCTTTGGGATTCTGATTATAAATCTTTGGGATATCTATCCTGACATGGATTGCTGGGTCATGTAATAGTTCTATATTTAATTGTCCCAGAAAACCACCATACTGTTTTCCATAGCAGCAGTATCATTTAACTTTCCCACTAATAATGTACCAGGGCTTTAATTTCCCCACACCTTTGTCACCTCTCTTTATCCTAACAGGTGTGAGACAGTATCTCACCATGGGGTGGGATTCGTGCTGATGTCCTGACTGATGGTAACTCTAGCTTCATCATGTTCTCTGACCCTTATTTTTCTTTCCTTGATGTCTGTATCTACTTATTCTTTATAAAAGCTTATTTTTTAATTTGAGGAACATAAACAACAATAAAAACACTGTCACTTATTTCATTTTTTCCCCCTTTATTGGTAAATGTTGGTGGGGTACAGAGTAATACAGCATTTGCTTTTTCCATTATGCAACTATTATATTGCTTTTGGTTGTACTTTCATCATCAACTTACCAGGTTTATGGAACCTTTTGACTAATATATAGTAAAACTTGTATGTGTATTTGGGTTATGTTCCCCTATTTTTCTAGTCTCAGTCCCTTGACTCTGAGTCTCCTTTGAAGAAAGAGATGAAAGAGAAATATTAGGCTTCATATACCTCAGTCTCCTCCTTGCTCTCCAATAGGGAAGGGCAGGTACTTGTATGTCAGAAATGGGGTTAGGGCTCTTTCCTAGCACATGCAAGGTCCTGGGGTTGATCTCCAACACCATGAAAAGAAATGAGAAAGAAATGACAAGAGGCTAGAGGGAATGCCTGGAATGGCTGTTGGGTGTTAAGCTAATATTCAATACAACTTAATCTTGACTTGACTGAACTCATTAATTTTATTATTTAATATTAGTTCCTAGACACTGTTCTGCCACTGTCCTAGCCTTCTGGACTGATGTTCTTGGGGATGTGTAGGGGATACAAAAATAGACAAGAAGCAAGAAATGGACTCAAGAAGTGAATTACATGGTATGCCAGGCCATAGAGAATGTTCTGGAAAATAACAGAATGCAGGTGGGGGATTGTAACTTGAGGGCGGCCTCACTGAGAAGGGGACATAGAAGCAAAGATTTGGGGAAGTCAAGGAGGAGGCAGGAGGGGAAAGTGGGCAGGGGATGTGGGCTTGGGGAGAGCATGGCTTCAGGGAGGATGTGAGGGGAGCAGGAGGGAGCCTGAACGGTGGGATGGGGGCCACCTGGGGCCAGCAGAGCCCGGAGGACCTGGCTTTTACACAGGATAAGGTGGGAGTCATGGAGATGTGGTTTGACCCTTAGTCTGTCCTTGTGTTTTATTTCTTCCTAACAGTAAGCTCAAATCTCTCTCTCTCTCTCTCTCTCTCTCTCTCTCTCTCTCTCTCTCTTTCTCTCTCTCTCTCTCTCTCTCGTGCACAAACATACACTCTCTTTTTTGAGACAAGGTCTTGCTGTGTTGCCCACACTGGCTCCAAACTCCTGGACTCAAGCTATCCTCCTGCCTCAGTCTCCTAAGCAGCTGAGATTATACACATGTGCCACTGTGCCACTATCTTGCATCTTTAAAAGGCTTTTCTCTCAAAGTTGATATCCATCTCAAAAAAAATTCTCTTTTATGTATTCCCAAAACTTTTCCCAAAACGGTTTCCCTTTTCATCAATCTTACTGCTCATTCTGATTCCTAAAATCTGATGTCTATGAAAATTACCTTCCTAAGGAATATAAACAATCTCTCAGCAAATACAACATTTTACTGTTACCTGCTGAAGCAGTATGTGTTCATTTTTATTAACCCATTCTCAGCACTCAAAGCTTGCGAGAACACCTCATTTCCGAACAACCCCACTTCTTTGGCTCAGTGGCCCTGTCCTACCTCTTCTTTTCTCTCTCTCTATTTTTTTTTTTTTTTTTGGCTTGCTGAGGATTCTTTATTTTCTCAGCCCTCAGAGGTAGGCAGTCCTATCTACCCATGGTTTTTGTCTTCTGTCTTTATACCTTGTCCTTTGGTGGCCTCATCCCTTGGTTCTCACAGTATCAACTTAAGTGAGTGCTGAGCTCATGTGGAAACACAGCCTATCAAGAAATCAGTCCCAGCCGGGCACAGTGGTGCACACCTGTAATCCCAGCGGCTCCGGAGGTGGAGGTAGGAGGATCGCAAGTTTGAGACCAGAGGCAGTCTGGGTAATTTAGCAAGACCCTGTCTCAAAAAGTAAAAAAATGGGCTGGGGGTGCAGCTCAGTGATCCAGCACTTGCAGAACATTCAAGCACCACGCCCTGGGTTTAACCCTCAACACCACACACACACACACAAAAAAAAAAAAAAAAAAAAAAAAAAAAAAAAAAAAAAAAAAAAAAAAAAAAAAGAAAGAAAGAAAAGAAAAAAGAAATCAGTCCCATATTTTAATGTGACTGCTGTTATCATATGGTTAAATATCAAACTCCACCTTTTTACTTACTGAATCTATGCATCAGTCCAATGAAGGATTGCTGATAGCCTACTGTGTGCCAGGTCCTGCTCTAGTCAGGGTCTTACAATCTAAGGTGGGTGATAGATCAGAAACAAATACACAGACAAAATTATCACACACTGGGGTTAGCTATGAAAGAAAGGCTGAAGCGGAGGGAAAATTCCAGGATGGGAGAGGAGAAATCCACTTTAGCTGGCCTGTTTGAGGAAGAACACGTGGAGGGGCAAACATTTCTCTCAGCGGCACACTGGCCCCGACCTCTGTTATTCTTTATTATTGGTGTGGGCATTGTCATTGTTCTAGGAACCTAGAAACAGAGCATCAGAATCATCCTTCAATCTTTTCCCCTTGGATCAGCCCATACAAGTCAATGTGCAAGTCAGGGTTCTCCGGGGGACTTCAAGCCCGAATCCCCTCCTTGCTCTGGTAACTGGTACTCAGGTTGGCCCTGTGCTCCTGTTGCAGAGACAATGGCAAAGCCTCCTATCCCCCCCAGCTCCCTCATTCACATCATCCTCCTGCTGGGCCCCGTCACTCCTCCTAAAGCCCATGAGGCTCAACGCAGTCATGCCCATAAAGTCTAGGATCTTCCCAGCACTCCACTCCTTGCACTTACTAAGCCCGATGTTTCTCTCTCCTGCACTGTCCTTAGGTACAGTATAAAGTCCAGGCCACCAAGGTTCCATCCTGTGGCTTCCTGTTCTGCCATGGGCAAGGCTACATTTGAGAAAGAGCTTCTGTCCACACAAATGCAGTACAGGATGCAAATTTGTCCCATGGACTATTGTCTCCTATCTTGTTGTTTTTAGGTGCCATCGAGTTGAGTCCGACTCATAGGTGACACTCATAGGGTTTTCAATGGCTGACTGTTTCGGGATTGCCTTGGGAGTGGGTTGCCACGTCCTTCTCCCATTTTGTGGTGCTGGGAATCGAACTCAGGACCTCAGAGACTGCAGAGCAGCGCTCTACCAACTGAACTAAATCCCAGCCCGTCTCCTATCTTAGGCATGTCTTTTTCTCAATTCTTGAATTCACAGACTCTCTAAAAGATTCACATTTTTCACAGAAACTCCTATGACTGTGGTCATCATGAACATGGCCACAGTGGAGAACCTATTGTTTCAAAGGTGGGTATTATTCATAGTGTAGTGCAATGGTTTTGAAATATTTTTGAAACCCATACAAAGAATGATAAAAATCAGAGCATATCAAATTTGTTGGGTTTTGCATGTGTGCATGTGTGCATGTGTCTTTTTGCACAAAAGAAGGTGCCATTTACCTAATAATTTTTGGAATAATATATTTCAGTTTTCACTTTAGTCTCATCTTAAGCATTAATCTCTAGGTTAGACAAAGTTTGAGAGGCTAATAGCTAAGACTGCCTAGGACAACAACAGGTTGAATCCTAGTTCCCCTCTCTCACTAGTTGTCTGACTTTGGACAAGTTGCTTGATAGCTTGTGTATCAGGTCTTCATCTTTAAAAAATGGGGATAACAATGGTGCACATTGATTAGAGTTGCTGTGTTCAAAGAGTTATTACATATTTAATTAAAATGCTTAGCATAGTGTCTGGCATATACAGAACTCAGGAAATGATAACATTGGCCGTGATATGCCTACTAACCCAACCCTGAGCCTTAATCAAAGCCTATCAGTCTAGCTTCTCTTCATGTTGTCTCCCTCCCACCAGACTTCCCTTGGATTCATATCTTTCCAAGGCAGCAATGGGCATCACTTTTGGGAAGCTAGTTTTGAAGGAGCAACATTGGAGAACTGTGGGTAGTTCTCTGTCCAGGTTTTCCTGGCAGCCCATGCCCTAACAAAAAGACAAGAAAATTTTTAAAAAGTCCTTCACTCTTCCTTTACCTAGGGCAAATGTTAATTCCACAGTGAGCCATGATGCAGCCTCAGAATTTTTCTTAAGACAGACCTCTAGGAGTCCAGGAAGTTATTCTACCTCAAGACTAGTGGCCATGTTCTCAGCTCCACCCAACATCCCCATCAACTACAGGGCACACCTGCACAGGTCAGACACTAGGTGTAAGAAGATTCTTTCAGGTCTACCAGAACTTAGTGGACCCTGCTTTAGGGTTGAGGCTCTTGAGCTCTCCTAAATGGGGTTTGATAGCAAGGTCTTTGACGTAGTAATAATAAGAGTACCATTTAGTATCATCACAAACACCACAGGCTTGGCCTCATTCCACCTCTGAAACTTTCCTGTTGTTGTTGCTGTTGTTATGTGCCATCGAGTCAATGCCTGACTCAAAGTGATCCTATGTATAACAGGTGAAACACTGTTGTTAGTGCTTCTCTGCTATTCATGGGGTTTTCAATGGTGGATTGATTTTTGAGAGTGGGTTACTGGGTCCTTCTTCTGAGCCTACAGCACGTGGTCTCCCATCCAAGTGTTAACCAGGCCCAACCCTGCTTAGCTTCCGAGATCTGATGGGGTCAGATGCCACAATGCTATGGCTGCAGGTTAAACTTTCTAGTAACATTCTTTTGAGAAATTTAATTAATTAAACTTCTTTTATTAAATGGTCTTTATTTACTTTCCTTCATTAGGTTAATCTGAGAATTAAATAAGAAAATGCACATAAAGGATCTTGCAAAGTGCCTGGTACTCAATAAATGTTACTCACCATCAATAACATATCATCACCAATACCAGCACTAGCAGAAGCAGCCCTTTGTAATCACTTGTCATTTCTTCAAACTCCCCATCGATGCTATATGACCCTGGAATGGTACCATATTTATGATATCCTGTCCCATATGGACCCTATGAAAATACACTGGAAACACCTCTAACTCCATTGGATCAATTACTGAAGCAGATGACTTCTCCAAGCAGCAGGTTTGGAGACTCAATCTTCTTTGCCCTCTTCAGTCCCTAACTGCTCCGACAAGTGGTTTTCCCAGTACCTAACTGGTTGAAAGTCTTAGAATCTCCGTGCCCCTGGGTTAAGTATTAGTCCCTCAAATTTATTTCTATTGACACTGATCACAGCTAGATCATTACAAAGGAGTGAAAAGATTTCTTTCTTTATTCTTTTTTTCCCCAGTATTATTACCTCACTCCCCTTTAAAACTTTATTTTATTTTATTTTTTATTTTGAGACAGGGTCTCACTAAGTGGCACAGGCTGCCTCTGGTCTCGAATTTGTGATTTTCCTGCCTCAGCTTCCTGAGTCACTGAGATTACAAGAGTGTGCCATGGTACCCACCCTTTTCCCTTGTTCCTCATCCCTCTCTCTACCCATCCAGGCATTCCATACCACCTTCTGTAGTCCATTCTAATACATGGCAAAGGATTCAGCTTTCTTATTTCTGCTCAGGAACTAGGGAAAATATGGGTGCCAATGAACTGGTAAAATGAGACCCAGAGTTCAGAGGCACAAGCAAAAGGGAAAGGAGGTCTAAATAAACGGCACCCTTCTCCTCTAGCTGGGAGGGCAAGTCTTCTAGGCCTTTGCAGACCAAGTAAGTGTTTTATTCTCTATGATATCTTCTCTTAGTTCCTGCCATGGTTTTAATATGGTTTATCTCCACCAAAGTTCATGAGGAAGTTGAATTCCTCACTATAGTGGTGTTTGGAAATGAAGTGTAGTTGGAGATATTCAGGTCATGGGGGCAGAGCACTCACAGATGGATTCATGCTTTTGTCCTGTGAGCAGGCCAGCTGCCACAAGAGGTTGGCCTCATTTTCTCTTTTGCTGGTGCCCTGCTTCCCTGTTGGCTTTTCTGCCATGCATAGGGTAGCATAAGGCCCTCATCAGAAGCTGAACAGATGCCAGTGCCATGCCCTTGGATTTCCAGAACCATGAAACCAGACAAACCTCTTTTCTTTATAAATTGCCACCTCCCAGGTATTCTGTTATAGGAATAGAAAACAGACTGACACAGTTCCCTTGTAGATATCTTGGTGGCTAGTCTTCATTGTCAACTTGACTAGATTGAGAGATGCCTAATAGTAGTAGTAAAGCACACTTCTGGTTGTGTCTGTGAGGACATTTCCAAGGAGGATGGACAGGTCAGACAGTAACTGAAGGGTAAAGACCTGTCCTGCATCCAGTGGCTGGTGGGGAAAGACTCGCCTTGCACCCAATGACTGGAGACATCCAGTGGGCAGAAATCCAGGATGGAGGAAGTTCGGAAGAAAGGGAAACCATGGCATGGAATATGGAGGCTCAACTCTTCCAGAGCAGAATGTGTATGTCTAATGGCCACTGCCTATGGATATCAGACTACAGCTTCCTAAACTGTTTAATGCAGATTCAATGCCAAAGGCTCTGGGGGGCCTCCAGATCTCAGCATTGGATGCAGATTGTTTGGGTTCCCAGCTCCTTGGACTGATCGGTGGCCAGGCTCCTTGCTCTTCCTCCCCTTATCCCCTATTGTGTAAGTCAATTCAATAAATATCCTTTTATAATGTGTGTGTATGTAAGTATATATCCTATTCGTTCTGTTTCTCTGGAGAATCCTGACTAATACAGTATTAGAACTATTCCAAGCAAGAGAGAGCTAGTTAACAAAAGAAGCAAAGGCCAGGGGTGCTTACACTGATTCTCCTAAAGTTATAGAAGTAATCGCAGAAGATCAGAGCCAGCCTCACCCACTCCAGGACTTTTGAACTCCTGGCACATAAATGACTTAAAGCTTCCCTTTGATTTGGAAAATTCTCTTTAATATTTGCTAAGTCACATTCACAAAGGCAAGAACTTAGTCAAATATTGATGGAGTTAGTTACTTAAAAGATCAAGGGCTAATATGATATAGCAAGAGACCTTTGATTAATTAAAAGCAGCTTTGTACCATTCTTCTTTTATATCAATTAGACCAATTGTAATAAATTCCTTTTCCCTATCTGAAGTCCTTAAAAGCTGGAGCCATCGTTCAGGAACACTCAACTCGAGTTCTCCACTGTTTGAATCTTTTAGTAGTTAGTACCTTGGGGAAAATATTTAAACTGGAGCATTTTAATTATAGGCTTAATATGGGAGTTACTAGAAGATAAGATTTGAACTCAATTTAAATTCTGTTAAAGTTATTAACATGGTATTAGAAATTACAGAAATGATCAAGGGCTTACAGATCAGCTTTTATTAATAGAACAATAAGAATTCCACTTGGGAGCTTGCATTTTATGGTCTAAAATGGTCTACTTTTTATGTCACAAATCTATTTAGTCATTTTGAGGCATCTGAGGGACTTGTGGATTATTACATGTCAAATGCTGCTTTAGTGAGACCCAAGTAGACAACAACCTCATTTCAAGTCCTGAGAAGCCAACTGAAATAATGAAAAGTGAATCATTGCCACTGAGCCCCAAGTTCCTCTCCCATGTAAGTATAACTATTTCAGGGACTGCCAGGAGTCAGACCATTCCTTCTAGTATCAGGGATTTCTTACATTTGTAAAAAGAAAAGAACTCTATACCTAACAACCTCTGGGAAATATGAAACCTTTAAGGGGTAATAAACTGATCAGTCTCCTAGAAAATGAACAACATACTGGCTTTAAGGAGGTGTGTCAACTTGTAAATCAAAATAATATTTCTCTCTTGAACTCTAAGCAACCCGTCTCCTCTTGTTGTTGTTGTTGTTGTTGTTGTTGTTGTTAGGTGCCCTCAAGTTGGTATCCGACTCATAGCGACCCTCTGTACAACAGGGGAAACACTATTGTCAGTGCTTCTCTGCTGTTCATAGGGTTTTCAATGGCAGATTGATTTTTGGGAGGGGGTTGCCAGGTCCTTCTCCCAAGCCTACAGCTTCTGGTGTTCCCAGGCAGTCTCCCATCCAGGTACTAACCAGGCCAGACCATGCTTAGCTTCCGAGATCTGACAGGGCTACAGCTGCATGCCTCCTCTTAGGAACTAAACAAACTCCACCTCTTCCTTCAGGGTCCATAAGGATAGCCACCTTCCCCTTTTTTCCTGTTTCAATGTATGGGTTTTATCTTTCAACACAAATACAGGACTCTTTATTTTCAGCCCAGATTTGCTCAGCAGAAAATAGCTACATCTTGGGGGAAAGCAGTCTCTGGTTGGGGTAGGAGTGGCTGCCTTGTGGACCACAGGATGTCTAACAGCATCCCTGGCTTCTACACACCCAAAGTCAGCAGCACCCAACTTCCCTTCCCACCCCCAAGATGTAGCCAAAAAATGCCTCCAGACTGCCAACCACCCCATACGGGAGAACCTTCTCCCCCTCACTGAGAACCACTGCTCTAGTTAAACGAAGGACTGAAAAATTGTGTTAACATTCAATCCTTCCATGTCTCCATATAAAATGAGATAAAAAAAGTCCTGCTGGGTTGGCTTTCTATCTAAATAGGCTATTTCAATAGTCAACATGTTCTTTACTGTTCAGAAGCAGAGTCCCT
Organism: Pedetes capensis; assembly: GCA_007922755.1. Lineage (NCBI taxonomy): Eukaryota > Metazoa > Chordata > Mammalia > Rodentia > Pedetidae > Pedetes > Pedetes capensis. The sequence continues at coordinate 153,447 of VMDO01002306.1, forward strand.
CCTGTTCCGCCGGTATATGACTCTCATCAGTCCCAATCAGACACTGGGAAGCTGGACTGAAATTTCATGGTTCTGACAGCTTCAGTCCAAAACCTTGAATCCTCAGGAGGTGTACTACGATCCACAGAAAAAAATACCTTGATAAATAACAACGGATCGCAATTGAAATTTTACGAGGGAAATACAATAGGAAACAGATGGTGGTCCTCTTCAAGCAGTTTACATCATTATGGTTTAGAGGAGAATAATTCCTTCGACAGAGGAACCCTAGAGTTATATAGAGAAATAAACACTTTTTAAAGCATGAAAATTACTGGACTCATGAATCAAAACAAAACCAAGTGAGTTCTGCCTTTCTCTGCTCTGGCTCTGCCTCCCTGGCTGTGGGTTCTGATGGAAGGGACCCAGCGTCTCTGAGCCTGTGGCCACAGAACCCCCTGGTAGATGCTGCTATAAGCACTAAGTACAGGGAAACCCTGGGATCCTTGTTAGCTTTTCTTCAGTGCATCTTTTTTAGCATCATCAGAAGAGCAAGCATCGTTGGGATTTAAAAATCATGTAGATAGTTTCGACATATGGTAAGCACTAAAGAAATGCCAGGCCCCCCCCTCCTGGCTTCTGAAAACTATCATGCTTATTCCTTAGCTTATGAACACAATCTTTTCCTTAAAAGTCCTTTATCATACAAAGCCCTCAAAAATCGAAAGCCCTACTTCCATTCATGTTCATGGGGTGAAGCTGTTACTGGTGTCTCTTACTGCAGCCATCCTCCCTGCAAAACAAAATCAGAGATTTAAAAATCTAGCATAAAATCACTCAAGGCAAACAGTATTCAAACTGTTTTTGCAAATTACCATAAACAGTTTAATAAATAAACTTTATAACCCTTGCAAAACCTTGCGATTTTATGAGAGAGAAGCAAAGGCTCAGGTTTATCTCCTTGCTTAGGGAGATTCCCCAAGGAATCAAGATGAAGCCTAAAGCCGGGAAGCCATTCTATTGCCTTGTAAGTTTTATGACTCTCTGAGCCAGAGCTGGGCCCCTGGTGAACTTTACTTTTTTGGAACACTCCTCTCTCTTCAGTTATTTTCTTCTTGGGGTCCTCCAACTACAGCAAGATGCTGTGCTGATTGATTGATAGGGTGTCAAGCAAGTACAAACAAACACCTGAGGTCACAGCACTTCCCCATGGGGCAGGGCGTCCAACCATCTACCTGGGCAGCAGCACGGCCCGCTATCTTCTCTCCACTCTCAATCCCCTGCTTCAGCAATAGCCAGCTAAAGCTTTCTCTTCCACCTTTTGTTTTTGTTGTTTTAAAGGGTCCATATATATGAAGAATGTTTGTAAATGGAAAATAAGTATAAATATTTATTGTTTATCAAGCTTAACATTCAGAAATTAAGGTTTATCAATGAAATAATCTTAATCAGTCTTGGGACCTGGACTTTTCATGAGTCTGAAAGCATGACTAGAGGGCATAGCGAAAGCTTGCTTGTCTTGGCTAAGTGGCAGTAGCTTTGGACCAGGTAGATTGGAGGGGTAATCACCAAAACCCTCTTTATTTCTCACCCTGAACAGTAAGACACAAAGGCTGAGTGCACAGAAAGGAGAGAGTGGGCCAATCTGCATCCCACAGGCTTAAAGAGAAGTGGAATAAATTGTGTCCTAAAATATTTATGAGATGCAGCATCTGCTGAGATCTGCTTCCCTAAGGAGATTTCTAGTAAAGTGTTAGCAGATAGGAACGAAAACCTGGGTTACTCCAAAGAGGAAACTGTTTATTTGAAATAATGGCAAGTTCAGTCTACAGCCATACCACTCTGAACATGCAGGTCTTGTTCTGAACATACTGTGATGCCTGGAATGGCGCCCCCTGGTGGACATGCTCTACACACTGCTCCAGGCTGTGACTATGATAGATTTTAGTTCTGTGATTAGGTTACATTCTGTGGCACAGCTGATTTTAAGAAAGGGAAATGTTCCAGGTGGACTAATAACACGAGTACTTTATAGCATTTTCTCCAACTGGAGGCAGAAAAGAAAGTCAGAGATTCAAAGTCCAAAAAGTACTCAGCTTGATAGTAGAAAGACCACCCAGCAAGGAATTAGGATAGCATCTAGCTGCTGAAAGCAATGACTAACAACTGGCAAGCAAAGGGGAACTTTTGTCTTACAACTCCAAGGAAGTGAATCCTGCCAATGGTCTGAATGACCTGGGAAGTGGATTCTTCTTCCAACTCTGGAGATGAGAACTCAGCTCATCCAAACCTTGATTTTAGCCTTTCAGATCCTGAGCAGAGAACTCTGCTCTGCCATATGAGAGCTAATAAGTAGATATTTTAAGTGGATGGGGTTGTAGTGATTTATTAGATGGGAATAGGAACTCCTACACATATGAGTTCATCAACGCGGTCAGCATTACCTGTGCTGTTCCAACATGGCATGAAATGGAGATGCACCTTGGGGAACAGGAGGCTGCACCAGCTAAGGAACCATCTGTGAACACCCAACCCAGCATGCTCCAGGCCCCACATATTTGTGAGGCTGCCAAGATCCTCTGGAGCCATCTATAATCGTGGAAAGCATCAGGACCCATCAGGTATTTGCTCAATGGTCTCAGAGAAATTTCAAGATCTTACTGAATCTAAGTTTCCCCACCTATAAAATGAGTTCTGGCAAAAATTAAAATAAATAACCTACTCATGAAAGCAGACAGGACCTAAGTAGGGAAAAGGAATGGACTAAAGAAAAGGAGGGGGGTGCAAGAAGAAAGGGTAAGAGGAGAAAAGAAAGGAAGTATCATGCATGCTGCTCTTACGGCAAAATCAGGATGAACACATATAGATAGACGCCCCCCCCCCAAAAAAAAGACATGCAAGTAGAAGGGAGACCTTTGGTGGGGAGGAAGGGGATGGGTAGGGGGGTCATGAGAAGGTAAGGGGGAAGTAAATGTAAGCAATGTGCAATGAAATGCATATATGGAAATGTCATGAGACCCATTAAGTTGTACACTAAAAATTACTGATAAAAAAAGCCAAAAGGGGAGGGGGGGGGAAGAAAAGAAAAAACCTAGATGAAGCACCTAGCAGAGTTCCTGACATATAGTAGATATTCAAGAATGTTATTTACTTTTGTCAGCTTTCCACTACTGTAAGAAATATTACCTGAGATAAAATTACTTAAAAAGAGGAAAGGCTTGTTTAGGCTCACAGTTTTGGAGGTTTCAGTTCACAATGAGATTGGTCCTGCTGCTTTGGGCCTGTGGCAACACAGTATATCCTGAAGGGAGTGTGCGTGAAGGACACCCATTCATCTCATGGACATGTGCAAAACAAGAGGAAGAGACCAAATTCCCACAATCCCCTCTGAGGGCATGCCTCCAATGACCCAAAACTTCCCACTGAGCTCCATCTCTTAAAGTATTCACTACCTCCCAAGAGCACTAAGAGCTGGGCACCAAGCCCCTAACACACAGGTCTTTAGGCGATACTGATCCCAACCATGGTGCTCCCTTCTTCCAGGCAATTTGCCAAAATACAAGTACAAAACTAGTCATTCCCAGTTAATAACCCTTCAATGATTCCACACCTCTTATAAAATAAAGTCCAAGTTCTTTGGTAGATCAAAGGGGGCCACTTCTTCCTTGTAGCTTAAGATCCAAAACATTGGACTAATTATACCATGCCATTTATTTCCTGTGCTTCCCTTAAGCTATGGTTCTCTCTCTCTGGCATGCATTTGCCAGTCTGCTCATGCCAGATGAACTCTGTTTCATTCTTTAAAACCCAGCTCAGGCATTGCAACCACAGCAAATTATTCTGGGAAGGCTGCAGACAATGGTGATGACATCTTGTTTTCAGGCACCAAAGCCCTCTGCATGTATTTCTGATTATCACTTGCCACATTGTAGTATTGAAGAGTTTGGAGTAAATCCCTTAAGCAACAAAAAGCCACTGCAAGGTTTCAATAAAGGACTGACATGGCCACATGGTATCCTAGGGCAGGAAAGGGCATGTAGGATGTGGGGACATAAACATTTACATAGTTAAGATCACTGGGGTTCCTCCCCTGTTTTGCAACAACAGGGTCCAGGTCAAAGAAGATGACCTCAGACAGGAAATGTCTGGTAGGAGATGAGAGAGGCCAGGGCTAGAGTTGATGAGACCTCATTGGTCTGAGAATCCCGACACAGGGAAGTCTTTAATGGGCCGAGATATGCTAAGGAGCCCTGATTGGACCAACTCCAAATCATGGTAGCACCCTGATGGAGGTGTGAGGGAAGTTCATGGCAAAGGGGATGGAGTTGATTTAGGATCCATTAAGATCAAACCACAGCAATTACAGGTGACTTCACGCTTCCTCAGTAGTACAGAAGCTGGTTTTAATGGCAAAATGCAAAATATTTTCAAAAACTGGAATTAAGTTTTCTGTTTCTTTCTCTGTTTTTAGCCAATGAAATATTCACCTATTCTGTTCCCAGTGATTCTTGGAGCCATATACATGTGCAGAAGCTAAGAGATTCAGAGCCTGAAAATACAATGGTGACAATAAAAGGCACGGCCCTATTCAGTCTTCCCCACCCCAGGCTCAGCCCAGGCTCCTCACTATGGCCCTGCCTGATCTGAGGTCAGCCTCACAGACCTCACCCAGCAGGGCGCAGCACCAAGGCCACCAGTGCCTCAGGCCTGACCACTTTGCCTCCCTGATAAAATGGCCCAGGACAAGATGTCCCAACTCTGGCTACCAGATTCCTGTTCTTGTGAACACAGACTTAGCCAAGCTGGTTGCCTCTTGGTTCACTGCCCCAATTGCCATTTGACAAACTTCATAGCTGGAACAAATGAGTACTTTTTGTTTCTAATGTATTGTCTTGATATTATGCCAATACATCTAGAATGAGGCCTGCAATATGTTTCTTTGCTGCCCAGGCCCAGAGGAAACAAAAACTAACATTGCCCACAGCCTCGATGCTTGTCAAGTGCTCCTATTAAGTGCCTACATAGACGAAGTCATGCCATCTGTGCAATCCTCTGCTCATTCCACAAGAGCAGAAACTGGGTAAGTGGTTTGAAGCAGGAAATAAGTGCAGGGTTAGGATTCAAATCCAAGTCTATCTGACGCCAGAACTGAGTGCTTTCCATAGTTCAACAGAGTCGGCTTGGAAACTGAAGGCTGCTGCTGAGTCTGGACAGTCTGGTGTCTGGGCCTTAGCTCTGTGTTCACCTTCTAGAGATGGCTGATGGCTACCCAGAGTTCCTGTGACCCTCCAGCGTATCCCCAGCCTCTGCCACCCAGGCAGTATGTAGGAGTTAACACACAGAACAGTACTCTCCTATCTTCTTTGACTCAACATGTAAGCGTGAAGCACATTCAGATTCCAAAAAGGGAGGCCTAGGGTTTTAAAAGTTTGGTCCTTAGTTGTTGTTGTTAGGTGTTGTTGAGTTGGTGTCCAACTATGTACAGAAGGTGAAACAGTATTGTTAGTGCTTCTCTGCTATTCATAGGGTTTTCAATGGCTGATTGTTTTTTGGGAGTGGGTTGCTGGATCCTTCTCCCAAGCCTACAGCACCTGATGTTCCCAGGTGGTCTCCCATCCAAGTACTAACCAGGCCAACCCTGCTTAGCTTTCAAGATCTGATGGGATCAGATGCCACAATGGAAAGGCTGCAGGCTTGGTCCTTAGAGGTGTCTTAATCTGGTATATTTATTTTGTGAAAAAAATATTGCATTTTATTATTTATTTATTCATTTGTTTATTTACTTTTTTGTAGTACTGGGGGGCTGAACTCTGGGACTCATGCAGGCTTGTGCAAGTGTTATACCACTGAGCTGCACCCTCAGCTCATTTTTTACTCTTTATTGTGGGACAGGGTCTCACTATGTCTCACAGGTGCCTCTGGCCTCCAACCTGCCATTCTCCTGCCTCTGCCTTCTGAGTTGCTGGTATTACAGGCATGTGTCTCTGCAATTGGTGCTAATCTGGTATATTTCTTACAATGTTAGTTGGTCTTTGATTTTATTTTCCAGACACATGTAAAACTACTGTCAACAATAAAACTAATGAGCCAAAGGAAATTTAGAATGAATATTTAATCCAGGGGAGGTCTTTAGTTTTGTATGTAAGTAGTTAGAATTTCAGTTCTGAGGTAACAGAGTGACAGATGGATCAGAGGGATCTGTAAGCAATCCTAATAGAAAATCTTAAATGGAGAAGGAAATCCTCTTAATCTTTTTCTAAAAGAGAAAAGTCCCAGGATTAATTTTGATAATGAAGACCAAAGCATCTCCCCTTCCTTGCACTTCCCTCTGTGGACCCTTCTGTCTCCACCCAGCTCTGAACCTAAGAGATGCAGCCTCCTCAGCCAGCTCCCCTCACATCTGCCTCCAGCAATGTCTGGTGCAATTACAATGGCTGCAATACTGAGAAGTACCCCCTGCTGATGCAAGTGTGCACCCCAGGGGAAACTCATTTGGCTTGTATGCTAGGGGACACTCCCAGAAATAAGCATCTTGCAGAAAAAAATCCCAGGGCACTCAAGTAAGCAATTCACTGAAACGAATTTTTAAAAAGCAATTGCCCGGGCTTTATAACTTTAAAACTATGGAATAGGTAGGGAAAGAATGAGAGCAAAGAAGCCAGAGGTGCCTGACTGGGGAGCTGTATTACTCGCTTGGCTGGCACTTATGTATTTCTGGATCAAGAGCACAGAAAGTTGTAAAACTGCTGGATGAGGCGAGGTGGAGGTAATCTGAGCTGGCAGTATTTTCCTGTTTCTGTGAAGTGCTCCTCTATTTTCTTGTCACAGCAAGGAATCACTGGTGCAAACACAGAGAGCTAAGTGGATTGGAGGCCTGGGAGATGGGAGAGGCACCTACTTCCAAACGGAAGCTAGACTGGTAAATTCTTCCTTGAGTGCACTACATCCTATCAATGTAGGGAAATCCCATTGCCTTTGCAGTGAAGGCCAAGTGCTTCCCATGTCTGGCTTCCCCAGAGCAGCAGCCAATGGCTATGTGGCACTGATTTTTTTTAAGTCAGAAAGCTCAATTCCAGTAAGACTCACTTCTGTCCTGCACTGTGGTATGTCAAGTCAACTTGACTGTCAAATACCAACACCTGTTCCTGCATAAAGTATTTCTTAAATCTGTTCTCCCTTCCCTCCTACAGCCCTAGCCCAGCTCCGGACCACCTGCCTCTTTCTTCATGTTGACTTATTTGTTCAATCACTTATTTACTTCTTTATACCTCATTTCTTTACACCTTCTTTACACCTCATTCAACAGAACCCCTCTCTGCCTGAGGAAGACCACAGGACAGAAGCACCAACAGAGCTAAACCCTTAAGAAGGAAGACATGAAACATACAATAACATTTAAAATTACTCACGGTGGCAAGGTTAATTTTGATTGTCAACTGGATTGGATTGAGAAGCGCCCAGGAGATTAGTAAAGCACACTTCCGGGTGTGTCTGGGAAGGTGTTTTCCAGACATGATTAACTAATGGGGGAAACCTCCCTGAACGTGGGTGGCACGATCCCATAGACTGGGAGTCCAGATAGAATGAAAGGTGGCAAAGGAGAAAGCCTGCTCTGTCTCTGTTTCTGGGTTGCCATGAGGCGAGGAGCTCTGCTCCACCACACGCTCGCTGCCGTGGTGAATCAAAACCTCTGAGGGTATGAGCCAAAATAAATACTGCCTCCCTGTAATTTGTTTATGTCAGGGATTTTTGTCACAGTGCCAGAAGTGTGACTGACACATACAGCCGTAGTTGCCACCCAACCCCTTCTCTTCATGATTGGCTGGCTCTTTCTTCTCACCTTCTAACACACTGTGCCATCTGGGGCTTGCTATGTTCACTTATGCATTGAGCCTCTTCTTGTTAGAAGGCGAGCCCTCCAGGGATTTTTGTCTCTCTTGTTCACTGATGTATGTCAAGCACCTAGGACTGGGCCTGGCTCACTGAAGACGTCTGCTAAACATCTCTGGAATGGATGTGGGAATGGATGTCACAAAGCCTATGGAAGAAAAGCATAGAAAACTTGCAGAAAGTAAAATTATGGGCTCTCAACCTTTGGGGGAGAGAGTAGAAAGACTCTTTACAGAGGTCACATTTAGAGCCAGGCACGGTGGTGCATGCCTGTAATCCCAGCGGCTTGGGAGGCAAAGGCAGGAGGATTGCAGGTTCGAGACCAGGGGCAGTCTGCATAACTTAGTGAGACCCTGTCTCAAAAAGTAAAAAAAAAGAATGGGCCAAGGATGTAGCTCAGTGGTCCAGCACTTACAAAGCATGCAAGTGCGAGGCCCTGGGTTCAAACCCCCCAGTACTGAAAAAAAAATCACATTTAAACTGACCCCTGGAGGGGGTCAAATTGGCTTACATCAATCCACAGAAAGGGGATTAGCACACCTATAAAGCTAGTTTGTACAAGATATGGCATCTGAGTATGCAGTGAAGGAGAATTGGTTTTATTTCTATGTTAAGCTTGAAGTGGAAAGTACAGAAGAATCCCAAGTACCTTGTTCTAATTTCTCATTAAAAACCTAAGACATTATGGTAGTTCCTGAAAAACTTAAACATAGAATTGCCATATGATCTAGCAATTCTACCCCTGTGTATATCTTCAGAAGAATTGAAAGCAGGGGCTTCAGCAGGTATTTATAGATCCATATTCCCAGCAACATTATTCACAATAGAAAAGTGGTGAAAACAACTCAAATGGCCACCAAAAGATGAATGGATAAACTAAATGTGGTCTATATGTGAACTATTCATAATGAGACCCTAAAAATTACCAGTGAGTTTTAGAAAGTAATACATTGCCTCCAAAAGTGAAAGGGTTTTTTTTTGTTGTTGTTGTTGTTTTATCTGTTTTTTGAAGAAACACTCTCTAGGACTGTTGTTGTTGTTGTTGTTGTTAGGTGCCGTCGAGTCGAGTCCAACTCATGGTGACCCTCTTAGGGTTTTTAATGGCTGACTGTTTCGGGATTGCCTTGGGAGTGGGTTGCCACATCCTTCTTTCATTTTGTGGTGCTGGGAATTGAACTCAGGGCCTCAGAGACTGCAGAGCAGTGCTCTACCAACTGAGCTAAATCCCAGCCCTTCTCTAGGACTAGATTATGGTATATTTCACTTAAAAGAGTCTTCCTATGGCATAACACTCAGTTTAGATGAAATGATGTATTGTGCTACAAGTATCTAAAAAAGCATTTGTCTAGACTTGCCTGAAAAATTTAGAATACTTAAAATAAGTTTTTCTCTAACAAATGCCTATAAAAATATTATTTGGTATTAAGAAGGAATGAAATTCTGACACACACTACCACATGTGTGAACCTTGAAGACAACAGGACTAATGAAGTGAGCAAGACATAAAAAGACAAATGCTGAGCAATCCACTTATGGGGGAGCTCAGAGTAATCAAATTCATAAAGACAAAGAAGAAGCAGGTTGGTTGCCAGGGGCCAGAGGGAGAAGGGAACGGGGGACTATTTTTTAAAATAAGGTCAGAGTTCCAGTTGGGGAAGATGAAAAAGCCTGGCGATGAATGGTGGTGATTGTTGTACAACAAATGTGAATGTGCTTAATGCCAATGAATGGTATGCATAAACATGGTTAAATGGTTAAGTTTTGTGTGATGTATATTCCACCACAATAAAAAGGAAGAAAATACTTCATAATCACCCCGGATGGCAGGCATTATTTTTATCCCAATTTCAGAGGTGAGAAAGCTGAGACTGAGTGCTACTTAAGCACTGCCTAAGCAGCACTGTAATGTTGTATCTGGATAGGGGATGTACCCCAAAGGCACACGTTAAGGCCTTGGTCCCTAGTTCAAGGAACTATTAAAGAGGTGGGAGGTTCTGTAGGAGGTGGGACCTAGTGGAAGAAAGTTAAGTTATGGGAGATGTCTTGAGGGGTATATAGGAATCCCAGCTCCTTCCTGTCTCTCTGTTTCCCAGTGGCCATGAGGTGAACAGGCTACCTCTGCCACATGCTCTAACCATAATGAACTGTGGTGCCACAGACCCAAAGCAACAAATCCATGGACTGAAACATCTGAAACCATGAGCCAAAATAAACCTTTCCTCCTTTATTTATTTATTTATTTATTATTTTTGGTACTGAGTGTTGAACCCAGGGCCTTGCGCTTGCAGGCTTCCAAGTGCTGGACCACTGAGCTGCACCCCTAGCCCATTTTTTACCTTTTTTAATTTTGAGACATGGTCTCGCTAAGTTACACAGACTGCCTCTGGTCTTGAACTTGCGATCCTCCTCCCAAGCCGCTGGGATCACAGGCATGCGCCACTGCGCCTGGCACCTTTCCTCCTTTTAAGTTGACTATCTCAGGTACTTTGTCATAGTGATGAAAAGCTGACTAACACAAGGAGTTTGAAATCAAGAGTTTTTGGCCCCCAAAGTTTGTGCTATTAATTTTATACAAAATGATGCCATTCCCATTTACTTGACTAACTCGTGTATTTACTCTCTAATTTCTACCACAGCTGCACTCCACTTTAAATGTGTCACCATCTAGTCACTTTCTTCTTTTTCTGCACTTGGAATTGTCAGTGAAAAGAAGGGACAGTTCATGCAGTTCAAGACAATTGGTGACGGTCTGATCACAATAACCCCCCTGGGTAACACCTGTTTCAGACAACACAATCAGTTCTTCCTTGGCGTTCCTAAATTTGGTTAATCTAGGCAGTTTGATCAGATCTATGGGGATCTCAGTGTTGAGCACTGAAGATTACTTTTTTCACAGGTAGGTGTTAAACTGGACTGTATGGGCAATAAAAAATTAAAAATTCTTCATACTTAACTAAGAATTTCTCCAACATATCATATTAAATTTGTACAGCAGTTTATCCCTAAGAGACCAGAAATGACATCACTGATCAATACTTTTCACGTTGAAAAGATACATTTAAATGGAAATCTCTAAAAGCCTAAAATCAAAATCATTCCTTGTCCTGTATGAGAATTGAACAGAAGAGAAAAAGATGAGAGAAAAAGAAGGCTTTTACTCTCACTGGGAGACTCCTGACTTGTTTCTTAGCCTCTACATTTTATACTACACTGGGGAAACCGGAACTCATCAAAGGTGCTCATAGATGACCCAGAATAGAAGCTTAGCTATACAAGGAAAGATGAGATGTTCAAGATTACCATAGATAGATAAGACAATGAGGCAGCTCTTCATTTTTCAAGTCAATGAGAAGCATATTGTTCTGAATGATTGTTATCAATGGCAGTGTTCTGAGGCCATTAAGAAGGCATGATGATAGGGAACTTATTCATTTTCTTCTTGCAAATCACGTATGCAACCAAGTGCCTCAGGATTTGGGTACAGAATGAAACAAAACGTTCCCTGGTCACAACAGGACTGCCATGGCCAATGTCACCATAATATAATCAGAACATTTCAGCTTGAATAGTTTTTCCTCCTCTTTTACTGCTGAAGTATTATTGGCTACCTGTTTTTCCCTATGCACTTATAAAAAAACAAAACAACTCATCCCTTCTCAGGATTCCTTTTTCCCTGCAGCCTTTCTGATTGAAGATGCTCACTGTTCCAGGGCCCAAATATGAAGGAGTTGAGTTAGAAGAAAGTTTTGCCATCTGTATTCTCCTCATTCTATTCCAAACTATTAATTAGCCACCACCTTCCTGTAAAGTCCTCTCCTCCTTTGAGGCTTATGGCTGAGAATCCACCTCTCCTTTGCTCCACTGATCCTGAGTCATTCCCATGATTATTCCCTCTCCTTCATCAAAAACATTTTAGCATCTGGTTCATCTTTTCATCTCCCAAACTGGGACTTTAATAGGATGTTATCAATCTCAAAGCACCAAATACCCTAGCTAGTTATTAGTAGTTTCTTTACCTCTCAATTCAACTCACTTTGACTTTTACTCTACCTCATTCAACTGGAACCACAGACAAGCACTACACCTTGGAACTCATCCCTAGTAGACACCCTGCATTCCTATATTGTAGCCAATCATAAGATGCCATCCTCCTACTCTTTTCACACCCTTGTCCTCCCCAGAAATTCACTTGCATTTCAGTGGCCCATTCAGTTTCTGCATCCTTCATTTTCTCCCAATTAGACTCCTTCTGCCTTCATTTCTCCTCTTATCCTAGAATCTATGGTTGAAAATCTGAGCTACTCCATCAACAGACTCTTCAGGATCTCCCCTCCCATCCTTACTGAACCCTTCCTTGGCCAAACCCCAGCCTAGGACCATGAATATGATTCTCCCTTTCTGCTCATAGGAAATGGACCTCTATGTTTGACTTTCCACATTAGAACTGCATTAGCTGAATGAAAATGTCAGAATGAAAGCCATTTATTTTGTACAACTAATATATGGTAGGGGCTGGGATTTAGCTCAGTTGGTAGAGCACTGCGCTGCAGTCTCTGAGGTCCTGAGTTCGATTCCCAGCACCGCAAATGGGAGAAGGACCTGGCAATCCACTCCCAAGGCAATCCCAAAACAGCCACTGAAAACCCTATGAGGGTCGCTATGAGTCAGATACCGACTTGACGGCACCTAACAATATATGGTAATTTAACAAAAAAAGAGCTGCATTAGAGCTATTTCTCTTCAACTAACTGAAGTGGCCCAGCAGTACCACCTGACCATGGGCCATCTCCCTTCCCTTTTCCCTCCAGCATGTCTTCTAAAGATTTTCCTCTTTTCTCAAGCCAAGTAGCCCCAGATCCCCTCACCTTACTATTAGCCTCATCCTTCAACTGAGAAAGCTGTGGCAGATAGGCACGAGCTGCTTCATTTTCCTACTTCAACATCTATAAACTAATCAGCAAACATACCATTGCCCTGATCCTAGATTCAGACATGCTTCAGATACACCTGGTCCAGGCCAACATTACACACTGTTATCATTCCCATCTGCTGCCCTCTCCCTTGGAAGACCATTCCATCAGCTATCCAGAGTTCTTCAACCAGAGCTATCAATTAGTATCACCTTATTGTTGTTAGGTGTTGTCAAGTTGGATTCAACTCATGTGACCCTACATATAATAGAACAAAACACTACTCAGCTTTGTGCCATGCACATGATCTTTATATATTTGAATCCATTGTTGCAGCTACTGTTTCTTCTGAGTCGTGCCATGTCAGTAACTGGAGGTCCCAGGGACTTTATTCCATTCCTGTCATTAAGATCGACTCTACTTTGGGGAGGCAACTCTTCCCCAGTAATTTCTTGAATGCTTTCCAGCCAGGGGAGCTCATTTTCCAGGACTATATTTGACGGTGCTTGTCTGTTATTCACAGGGTTTTCAATGTCGAATTGTTCCAGGGGTGGGCTCCTGGGTCCTTCTGCCTAGTCTGTGTTAGTCCGGAAGCTCACCTGAAACCTGTCCACCATGGGTGGCTCCACTGGTATCTGAGATACCAGTGGCATGGCTTTCAGTGTCACAGCAACACACAAGCCCCACAGCACAACAAGCTGACAGACATGGGAGAGGATCACCTAGGGAGCTATAAAAATGTTCGTGGTGTCTGAGAACCCCCTGTCAAACACTGTGAATGAGAACTCCTGCTTTGCTTAAGCAGTAACCCTTCTCTTTTACCTTCCCCAGTCTGGGTGGTTCTAATACACAGCCAGGGCTGAGGACTACTGTGTTACTTCATCACTGTACCATGTCCTTCCCAGTCCTCCTTTCTGGGCTCCCTGCTTGAAGCTTATAAGAATTCTCAAGTCTGTCATATTGAAAATAAAATCTTCCTTTTATGTTTCAAGGTTTCAAGACCTTAGTTCTTGAATTTCTTGAAAAGGATTCCATACTTGTGGCTTCTACCAACCATGGCCCAGTAGTTTCTAGAGTCTCTACAAACTGGCCTCCAACATGTCCAGTGTTTTGCAGGTGAAAGTGACCCTAGCCTCCATGTTCCTATACAAGGAGACACTTTTGGCCTCATCTTCCTGGGTCTTTATGTTGCTTTTATTGCTGTCATCGCCCTTGACATGGGATTCTGTGGCTCTTCTCTCTCAGATCTCCATTATCAATGTTTCTTCTTGCTGTGCATTTGCTTTTCTTCACCTCTTATGTACATACTAGTGCTCCTCCAGGCTCAGCTTCAGCTGTTCTCACTCTACACTCTCCCTGCTGACTTCATCCTTTCTCATCATTTTACCTCCCCTTACATGCTAATAACACTTTATTTATTTACTTATTTACTTTTCTTTTTAGTACTTAGAGTACTGAACCCAGAGACTCATATATGATAGGTAAGTGCTCTAGCATGTTTTAAGTGTCTGCTCCTTTACTTATTTTATTTTTATGTTGATACAGGGTCTCACTAAGTTGCACAGGCTACCTCTGGCCTCAATCTCACAACCCTCCTGCCTCCACTTCCCAAACTCAAGGGCATGTGCTCCAGTGCCTGGTTTCAATTTATATCTCTAGCCTTGATTTCACAACCCATCTTTGAATGAGTAGATACAAATATCTGAATGTACTAGGGCATCTCAAACTTAATCTGCCTCAAACTCTCTTTATTTCTTTTCCTTTCCTTCCTCTTAGGAATTGCTTCTCTTTTCAGCATTTCCTATCTCATTGCTGGTATTACCACCTATCCAATCTCCTAAACCAGAACTTACTTATGCAAGTAACTTAACATCACTGGGCCAGTTTCATCTGCAAAAGATGGATGACAAGGATACCATGTTCCTCATATGTTACAATGAGGATTACATGAAATCACATACTCAACATATTTAGAACTATACCTGGCAATAGTAGGCACTTAATAAACATTAGCTATTATTAGATTGTAAGTTCCACAAAAGCAGGGACAATGCCTTATTCAGGTTTTCATCTTCAGGATATAGCACAAAGTTACTTGGTAAGTGTTAATATGAACAGACGTGGAACCAGCATGACTTCCTAAGGGTTCCCTGCACTGGAAAACCACCTATACACAGATTGGAACACAGCAAGAGGGTTGATATCACCTAAACAGGTAATTCAGAGACAGAAAGGGGCATGTACTAAAATAATGACATTTATATAATGTTTTTGAAATACTTATTACAAAATAATTGATTTTAAATTGTAATATAGTACTATTAGCTGAAAAAAATGAAGTAGCCATAATTTTGAATATTTCTCAGCAATGATAAGGAATGAATTACTGATACATCTACTATAGGTCAACCATGCAACCATTGATGCTTGATGGAAGAAGCCAGACAAAAGAGATCACATACTGTATGGTGCTGTTTATGTGAAATTTCTAGAAAGGCAACAGTAGATTATTGGCTGGGGTTAAGAATAGGAATGAACTGTAAATGGGCATAAGAAATCTTACTGGGGTGATAGTAATGTCCTAAAACTGGATATGGTGGCAACTGAATCACTTGGTAAATTTACAAAAAATCATTGAATAGTTCTCCTGAAATTGGTGAATTTTATGGTATGTAAAGTGTATACTAATAAAATTGTTAGATATTATACATAAAACAAGCGATAATATAATTCTATTAAAAACTACTTTCAAAAATAAAATTATTTCCTACATAATCATAATATATGTTATATATATAAATATAAATATAAGTATAAATATATAAATATAAATATAAATATAAATATATATATATATAAATATCTGGGGTAAATGATAAACCAAATGGGATATCAGGTGAGCAGAAATAGAATGGTCCTGCAGTAGCAAAACAGTGCAGAGAGTAGTCCAATTACCTAACATCTCTCAGAGCAATTGCTCTGCCCACCTGGGAATGGATGGAGCTCTGGGGTTAATGGGTAGAGTGCCAGAGCCTATGTCAAATCACCTACTGTGGTAGCCTGGTCTACACAATTTTTATGGTTTTTAGTCACTTAAAAATTAAGCATCTTGGTGCAAAAAAGTTTTTTTCTAAAAGATTAGAACTCTTTACTTTAGAAGGGCACTGTATTGCCTGATTCTGATGTTTAATGTATTATAGGTCAAACATGTGTTAATATTCTTTTTAAAACTGTCAATATTCATCAGCTTTGGAGAAAAAAAAACACATTTGGGCTAAGTAAAAGAAGTCTGTTACAAAAGAACACACATTGTATGATTTTGTTTATTTGAAATGTCAAGAATAGGCAAATCCATAGGTGGTTGTTTTGGGATGGGGTGGGAGTGAGGGATTATAGTTAAGTGGATAGGGCTTCTTTTTGTGGTTATAAAAGTTCTAAAATTGATTAAAATGATAGTGTCACAACTCTGTGAATATACTAAAAGCCATTGAGTATATACTTTAAATGCATAAATTATATTATACGAGAATTTTATTTCATTAAAACTACTTTAATAATAAAAAATTAAGCATCTAGAATAGACTAGGCAGATACAGTCCCAGATGGTAGGAATACGAAGATGAATAAGAGAGGGCCCTTGTCTCAGAAAGGCTTGATTGTTTGCAGGAAGAATCAACTTACAAAAACAAATGCAATGAAATGTAATGTGCATTTTGAGCAACATGAAACAGATAGGTGGGGGTTAGAAGCGAGACAGACAATAGTTATGTTAGAAGGAGGGATGAACATCAGAAAAAGTTTTAGAAATGGGAATTGAGAAGCATGAGAGAGCTTGATAAAGTGAGCCAACCACTGTGCTAGACACAAAGTATTTGAGTCCTTGTCCCAACACAAGTAAAGAACAAATGTACTCAGGTTTACAAATGTGATAACCACTAGGAAAGGAAAATAGTAAGGTATGTGTTTGTGTGTGTGTGTGTATGGGGGGGTGGTGTATTACTGTGATAGGTATTTGATTTTCATTGAAAATCTCTATAGCCTTATTTTATCTATCTTGCAGACAAGGAAAGAGAAACTGTCAGAGAGAAGTGGTTCATTCAAGGTCATACAGAAAGTGGCCAGGCCCATGGCTGGCAACAATCTCAAGACACTTAGAGCCACGGTCTGGGGCTCTTTCAATTCTATGAAGGGTCTTCCTTTTTTCATTATTTCACGCAACCTGTATTTGATTTATATTAAATGTAAAATATACTTCAACTCTTTTCCTCTATGTCAATGATTAATAATACAAAAATATGTAATATCATTTAAGAAGCTAAAAAGGGCAAAAAAGGAAATATGAGGAATTTTGTCATTTAAGAGAATCATAATTTTCCTTTTTTGCAAGGTTGGATTTTATGTGTAAGATTTTCATAAAACTGTCACACCTTTTTGCCTTTCAAAAAAAGAAAGCAAATCAAAGGTAATGGGATAGATGTGAGATAAAAACAAATGTGGGGATAGAGTTTATAAACACCTCCGTAGTTTAGTTAGTAATAATGCCAATGACCGATTTAGGTAGTGCTAGGAATAACAAGCTCAGGTGATAGAGTGCTGCTCCACACTCTCTGAGGCACTGGTTTTGATCCCCAGCACCCCAAAAATGGGAGAAGGATGTGGCATTCCACTCCTGAAGCAATCCCAAAATAATGAGCCACTGAAAACACTATCAGGGTCACTATAAGTGATACACAACCTGACGGCACCTAACAACCCAACAATGGGAATAATAAAATGGATCCCTGTGAACAAAGACCATGTTAATGGCAATTCTCATAGAATCTGTATGTCTGCTTCTTCATTGTGTGTCTGAAATAAAATCATGTCTCTTTCCAGAAGGATTTGCAATCTGTTGTGGTTTGAATATGAAGTACCTCCAAGGCTAATGTGTTGAAGCCTAGGCCTCTACTTGTTGGCACTACTTTGGGACATGCTGCAACCTTTAGGAGGCAGGGCTTGCTGGAGGAAGTAGATCACTTAGAATGTGTCCTTGGGGATATATCTTGTCTTGGCCTCTTCCTATCTCTCTCCTTGTCTCTGCTTGCTGTCTTCCATGAGATGAGCTGTTTTCCTCCACTAAACATTCCCTGCCATGATGCTCAGCTTCTCCTCAGTCTCACAGCAAAGGAACCAGCTGATCATGGACTAAAACTTCTGAAACCATGAGCCAAAATAAATCTTTCCTCCCTTAAGTTGTTTACGTCAGGTATTTTGTCCCAGAGGTGAAAGACCTAAACCTGAACAAGTTTTATCTTGTATTGACTTCGGCAGACCTTTGATCCTGAGAAGATTTCAGAAGACATGTACAAAATAAATGCCTATTTTTCTGAAATCAGGGTCCATAGGTTATTTCCTCCCAGATTTTCCAAGGGGCCTGGGAGGCCTCCTAAATTTGAGCACCTCCACATCTGTCCACACTGATCAGTTCTACCTCTCAGAGTCCAATAAATGGACTGGGCCACAGATTATTCCAAACTCCACAGCAGAAAATACATATTCTATTCTTTTGGGTAAGGAGGGGACAGTAAGAACAGAACAGGAGGCATGTGGGTAGAATGCTGCTGTTGTTATTAGGTGCGATGGAGTCGTGTCCGACTCATTGTTGTTGTTGTTAGGTGCCGTCGAGTCGAGTCCGACTCATAGCGACCCTATGTACAGCAGATCCAAACACTTGCATATTCTGTGCCAGGCAAACCATCTTATTTATGTTTAAGCCCATTGTTGCAGGCACTGTGTCAATCCATCTGGTGGAGGGTTTTCCTCTTTTGCATTGACCTGCCACTCTTCCAAACATGATGTCCTTCTCCAAGGATTGTTTTCTCCTGACTACATGTCCGAAATATGTAAGATGCAGTCTGGCCATATTTGCTTCCAAGGAGCACTCTGGTTGTACTTCTTCTAGGACAGATTTGTTGGTTCTTTTGGCAGTCCATGGTATATTCAATAGACGTCTCCAGCACCACAATTCAGAAGCATCAATTCTTTTTCTGTCTCTCTTGTTCAATGCCCAGCTTTCACAACCATATGATGCCACTGAAAATACCATGGCATGAGTCAGACGCACCTTCGTCTTCAATGTGACATCTTTGCTTTTCAATACTCTAAAGAGATCTTTTGCCACAGCTTTTCCCAGGGCAATGCGTCTTTTGATTTCTTGACTGCTGCTTCCGCGGGTGTTGATTATAGAGCCAAGCAAAGCAAAATCTTGGACAACCTCAATCTTTTCTCCATTTATTGTGAAGTTGCATGCTGACCCAGTCGTAAGGATTTTTGTTGTGTTGATGTTTAATCATAACCCATACTGAAGGCTATGATCTTTGATCTTCATCAGTAAGTGTTTTAAATCCTCTTCATTTTCAGCAAGCAAAGTGGTGTCATCTGCATAACGCAGGTTGTTAATGAGTCTTCCTCCAATCTTGATGCCACATTCTTCCTCATAAAGTCCAGCTTCTCAGATTATTTGCTCAGCATATAAATTGAAGAGATAGGGTGAAAGTATAC
>VMDO01002307.1:0-41671 GCA_007922755.1 Pedetes capensis
TTTTTTTTTTTTTTTTTTTACTTTTTGAGACAGGGTCTCGCTAAATTACTCAGACTGCCTCTGGTCTCGAACTTGCGATCCTCCCGCCTCCGCCTCCCGAGCCGCTGGGATTACAGGCATGTGCCGCCACGCCCGGCCCTCAATTCTTCATATACTTTTCAAGTATATGAGTTAATTTATCTTGGAAAGTTAATTTATCTTGGAAAGCGAAACATTCCAGGTAGTAAGGCACTTACCTGTCATGTAGGGCCATTGGTTTGATCCCTAGCACTACAAAAAAAAAACAACTTCAGTATTCTGTACTTGTTTAACAGATTTGGTTTTAGATAACTTGGCTGTTTCCTAAAATATTCCTTTCAAGGCCAAAAAACAATTACAGGAATATTCAAAAGAATATCCTATACATTCTGAAGATGATAATAATTACTCTTTAGCTGTTTTTTGCTATGAGTCATTTTGTTCTATCTCTTAAGTAGATTAATTTGTAAATCTTCGGAACAACACACTGCAAAGGAAAGACTGGAGATTTTGGAATGGGCAAAAGAGATTACTGTATATCCTTTGAGTGGAATGGTTGGCCTTGCAGGGTGTATACCTGTGCCTTTAGATAGGTTATTTTATAACTCTGTAGAGGTAGAATTGGTTTATAGAAAGGAAACTTAAAATAATTTGAATATTTCATATCTTACTATGCAAATGATTCCTATCTAGAGTGAATTTTGTCCTGTTGGGAATAAAGTCAGATCTCCATTTGAAGAAGTTTTAACATTTTTATCATTCTAATTAAACAGTAAGTTAAATAAAATCTTTGTCACATTTCATTTTGTACCTGTATGAAAGTCCTTAATACTACTCTATAGATATTACCAAACAAATTTAAAATTTTTATATGGCATATTTACTTAATAAAGTAGATCCAATAGATATCCCCATTTTATAGACAAGGAAAAAAGACTTATGTACTGAACACCCCTTAGCTACTAAGCTGAGCAGGTACGATCAAACACAGCCCAGAGCTTGAGTCCAGCCTTTTAGTCATTTGGCTGGCACTCCTTACCCCCTAAAAGGAGAGAGGATCAAAAAATATTTTGAGCAATGATAGTGTCTCTGGAATAAGTTTTAGTCTTCCAAAAAGTCTCCGTTGAGGGAATAACCACCACCATTCACATTACATTATAGCAGGTGGAATTTTTCTTAACACGGAAGTATTTTCTGCCTGAGGCAGGTTGTATTCTATATACCACAATGCTCACAAATTCTATCTAACTTGTTAAGACAAGGAAAACCCTTAAATTCACCATAAAATTACCTAAGTCTTGCCTCTATTAGGTTCTGCAGGAATAAAAATAAAAGTAAATGACAGGATTAGGGGCATAGTTCAGTGGTAAAATACTTGCCTAGTATTGCGAAGGTTGAAGGAAACTTCTCTTGGGTTGGAAGCTTTGCATCTTAGAGGAGGTTTTAAGCCTCTTCAGGATACTCCTCTTTTTTTTTTTTTTTTTTTTTTTTTTTAATTTTCAAGTTGCTGCTTCCATTATCTGAACCTGTAGTTTTCCTCAAACATAAGTCTAATGGTTTATTTGTCTCTCTTAAAAAGCTTAAGTGGTTACCCATTGCTTCCAGAAAAGGATGGAATAAAGGAGAGCAAAGTTTATTCAGCATCTACGTCCTGGACAATAGGCAAAACAACCCCAGGTAAGTGCTATTTCACATTTGTCCCCCAGCTTCCTGGCCAATTTTAATTTATCTTTCCCTCAATAGTTTTTAATCTCCTTTTAATACCTACAGTTTTACTATTTTTTCTTTATGTAAATCCCAGCAAAATTCTTTAGGAAATTAAGATATTCAGAATATCATGTTAGTAATTCTGGAGAGAACAAGATGATTTGAATCTCCGCAGTGTAATGGCATGACTGCAGTCTAATTTCAGAATGATGTAGTTGTTGTTAGATTCTGTCAAGTTGGGTCTGACTCATAGCAACCCTATGTACAATAGAAGAACACTGTACCCTGACACTGTGCCATGCCCCACACTATGTCTTCTCTGCTATTCATAGGGTTTCGTGAATGAGTTGCCACATCCTTCTGCCATGCCTACAGCACCTGGTATTCCCAGGTGGTCTCCCATTCAAGGACTAACCATGCCCAACCCTGGTTTGCTTACAAATCAGACAGAATCAGATGCCAGGGTGGTATGGCTACAGACAGTTCGAGACTAGATCATGAAAATGGCAGAATGAAAAAGGACTTCTATCAGGTCTGACCATTTGTTAACAAACCCAGCAGGTCCAGGTGTGTCCTGGCCCCTCAAGCTCTCTCTAGTAGAGCCTGCCTTCCCCCATCAGACCAGTTGTTTGGCCCTCTGTTTGAGTGAGATGGTTGGTAGTTACCTCCCTCACTTTATAACTGATCATCACCTTTACCATCTCCTGACATCTAATAATTTCTAACCTCTCATCAACAACATAGTATGTTGTTACTCAGCTGAGCTTAGTCTTAAGCAGACTGCTAACCACAGTTTTGTCAACAATTTAGTAAATGAAATTGGTGCCATAGTGTATCCTGCAATCCCAGCGACAGAGGCAAAGACAGGAGGATCATGAGTCTGAGGCCAGAGGCAGCCTACACAATTTAGCAAGACCCCGTCTCAAAATAAAAAATAAAAAAGGGGCTGGGAGCTTAGTGGAATACTTGTCTCACATGGGCGAAGCCCTGGGTTCAAACTCCCACCTTGATAAATAAATAAGTGAGAGATGAGAGAGTTTAAGGATGCTCTGCCAGGCCATTTCTCTCAGGTCCCCAAGGTTTGTTCTGTACGACACTTGATCCCAGGCTCCAGTATTCCTGGATGGATGTAGTACTTCCTTGCTTTTCGGAAAGAGCCATGTGAACTACACAGAAGCTGTGGCAGTAGGATGGAGAGTTCAAGGCTAGCCTGGGCTACCTAGACCTCCATCCCAAATGAAGAAATTTCAATTGAAGATATATTAAATTATATTACTCATCATTTTCTATATAAGGATTCATATAATGCATTTTCTCAGAAGTTAGTGCCAGTAAAAGCTTGTCTCTAAACTGTGGCTCATTTTCCCAGGCACATACGTCCCATGGGATCCCCTATGTAGCCTCCCACCTGGTAGCACAGAGCCACTCAGTGTGCTCCCATCTCACCCCACTGCCTCCGAACAGGGTCTGTCTTTAAATGGTTTCTGATCTGCTTTTCCATGTTTTCAGGGGGTTGTTTGCTTGTTTGTTTTTGCAGTTGCTGGGGAATGAACCCAAGGCTTCCCATGTTCTAGGCAAATGCTTTACCATTGAGCTGCACACCAGCCTCTCCTTTTCATGCCTACAATTTCACTAATTTATTTTGCCTTAATTAAAAGAGCCACCCCAGAGCTAGGTGTAGTGGCACACACTATAATCACAGCCCTTAGAAGGCTGAGTCAGGAGGATGAAGAGTTCAAGGCCAGGCTGGACTATATAGAGAGACACTATCTCAAAAAACAAAAAAATTAAAAAGCCACCCCAAATTTGAGAGAGAATTAGGTAAATGATGGAATCAGTTCATGTTAGTTGGATGTACATTAGTAATATGAGGTTCTCACTTTTTAAAACTTGTGAGAATAGTTAACTAGAAGCTACTTTGTAGAATACAAATTTCCTAAGTGAGGCACTCAAGCAAAAATGGTATTGAAGAGTTGTAGCTTCTAAATCCAGCAACTTTTTTTTTTTTTTTTTTGAGATAGGGTCTTACTGTGTAGCTCAGGCTGGCCTATCTGTGTAGCTCAAGGTTTAAGTGGGGTTAAAGAGGTCAGGCAAATGATACAGCCAAAGTAGCAATATGCCAAATATAACTTCACTCAATTTAGTAAATGGACATCTTGTGCAGTGGGGAGGTTGCTGGAGAAGGTAGAGCACCTTTTCTCCTATAGCAAAAAGACAGCTTAATTAAGAGAAAAAGGGGTTGGGGGCACCCAGTGCCAGAGCACTTGCCTAGCATTCATGAGGCCCTGAGTTCCATTCCCAGCACCAGTAAAAAAAAGGAGAGAGAGAAGCATAACAAGTTTTACATGAAATGGGAGACTTTGGAAATGATCAAACACCCATAGGAAGATTTTCCTTCCTAAATTTGATGAAGAGTGGACAGCCATGTAGAAATATAACAGGACAGAAGCCTTTGACCTAAAGGTTATAGACTGAACAGGGGGCCTGGCCAGGCCTATCTGTTCGTAGTCCTCTTGGCCTCGCCATGCAACATTTCTTGCAACATTTCTTCCTCCTGAGGATAGGGCAGGTCCCTTGGGAATGAGGGTTTTCAAGAGGGAAAGGAGAGTGATTTTTCTAGATTTTATGACTTTCTTTGTGGGAGTGAATTTCCAGTTTCCATGGCCCACCTTAGAAAGAGGAGCCCTGCCATCTATGACTGGCTTCAGAGAATGAGGGGCAGGAGGCAGGAGGATAAGTCAGAGAGATTGTGTTTCTGAGGCTGCTTCTGAAGTTTTCCAGGTGTCCTTTGGTTCAATGTTCTCAGCATAACGAGGCACCATATTTTGGGGGTGTCATTTTCTCAGCCCAATATGTGCATTCAGAGAAGAAAGCCCCTAACTCAAAGCAGCTGTGGATCTAGAGAGGGAGACCAATAGGAGCACAATCACTGAATTAACGTGGTTTCACAAAGGTGGTCAGGGCCCAGCGTGGTATGAAAGAACAAGAGGACTCCCAAGACTGAAAGGCTCTCAAAAGTTCTATGAAAGAGCTAGAGCCTGAGCCTGGACTTGAACAACTGGAGGAGGAGCTGGGCCAAGGAAGAAAGAGGTGATAATTGGGAAGCTACAGGGCACAGAAGGTAGTCTGGGAACTCCAAGGAGTTGGGCCTGACAAGAGCATAAACGAGTCTGGCGGGTGGGAAGAGAGGGGGTTCCTGTCTACCTGGAGACAGAGGTTAGGAGGCCCCAGGCCTAGAGGAGTCTGGTTTATCATGTAAAAAAGTTTGCAGTTTGCACTAAAACATTTGGGAGCTTCTGAGAGACCTTTAAGCTGAGATCTGATAGGATCAGATCTGGTGACTTTAGAGAACAGAGGGCTAGGAGCCAGGATCTGTGCTGGAAAGCCAAGGGGAAGCAGCGAGGGCCTTTGTAGTGGACCAAGTAATTTGGATTGTCTGTCACACTGAAGACAAACACTGGATGAAGTATAAAGAGCATTTTTATAGACATCAAAGAGCTAATGAATCAGTAAGGAAGTATTGCACCAAAATCTAGAAGACAAAAATTGAGAGAGGTAAGGACAGCATTTGCCCAGTTAAAATGGTGTCTGAGAGAGACACTGCATCACTTTCAACAGGTTAGTGCAGAGATTCCTTACCTCATACAGTTAAGGGGATCCATGAACTTGGTTAAAAAAGCAGTTACATCTTTCTTTCTACTAATCTGTGAGTGATAATAATAAAGTGATAATCTGTGACTTCCCTTCTATTATGAATCTTGGCAGCAACTATAGTAATATTACTAGTATTCATGATTCTGTCATGAACAGAAATAAAGTATTTTCCTATATTTATGTTGTTACAGATATCTAAAGTTTTACTTACATCACTATTTCTAATTATAGTCAGTTTTTAGACCTGCTGCTAGAACTTATGTGTTGTATTGAGCATGTACTTGTATTACTATCAAAAATTTTAATGTTTTGATAATGTTTCCTTTATAATTCTATATATTTTCCTATGTATTTTAAGCTTTTAAAGACATTGTTCTGAAAGGAGCTACTAGCTTCATCAGACTGCCAAAGAAGTCTGTGGAACTAAAAGGGTTACACACTATAGCCTAGTGGGACCAGAGAGATAGTTGTTGGAGTTCAGTACCTAGGAAGGCTCGGAGTTCTGGTGAGCTACTCTGCAGTTAGCATCAGGACTCTAGGAATAAAAGTGAACTAGAAGTGAATCACGACTCCCAAGTGTCAGGGTTCGGCTCAGGCCCAGCAGAGATCAGAGCCTTGCCCTGACACCAAGTGGGTATCAGGGACCCACTGGACCAGGTTGGTGTGGTGGCCAGAGGCACCAAAGAAGGACTTCGGGAGACCTTCTGTGGGAAACAGGAGAGGGAAAGTTTATTGGGTTAGTCCCCAAGTGGGGTGCAACCAGCAAGCAGCCTCTGTCAAGTGCTCAAGTGCTAGCTCTAAGCCTGCAGCATAGAATGCTGCAGGCTCACTGGTGGAACAGCTCAGCCTTAAAGGCACAACTACAAGCAGTTGGTGTTCCACTGTGCTGGAGGTCTGGTGGTCTTGACTCTCGCAGCTTGCCTTCTCTGCCTCCCTCTTTCCCAAGGATGGAGGAATTGGGAGGCTTTTAGTGGCTTGCTTGTAGCCTTCATTGCTTCAGGGCCCCTGGTCTTGATGTGTTGGCTTGCTTGGAGATCTTCCCATGGATTGGGGAGTGCTGGGTCGAGGTGATGGGGTCCGGATAGCAGTTGAGGGACAGAGAATGGTGGTGGGGTGAAGGGGGTCCAGGAGCCTTGCTTATATAGGGTCCCAGAACAGGGCGTGTCCTGGAGTTAGCCAATCAGGGCACATTCCTGACAGGTACAGCAGGTGAATTGTCATACCGGCCAGGTAGGGGCAGTTATTTAACTGAGTTGCTAGGGGTAGCCAATCAAAATTGTCGTAGTTCAGGCTGGTCAGGCTGGTCAGGGGCCATCTTTGCTCACTCGATGGGAGGGGTAGGAGTGAGTGAGTGGAATGTGGCCTTGGGTCAGCTAAAGGCCAGTCCCTCAGGCTAGTATGAGGGACCCTAGTTATGAGGTGTATTTTAAAAATCCCCAACACCCAAGCACTTTGGAGGAAAAAAAAAGATATACTAGTCTAATTTTGGTTTGGGTTTTAGTTTTTTGAGACAGGATCTCAATATGTAGCCCAAGTTGGCCTCTAAATCACTATGCAGCCCATACTGGCCTCAAACTCACATCCTCCTGCCTCAGCCTCCCAAATACCAGAGGTTTTTTTCAATGTAAGAAATTTAATTTATTTACGCATAATTGTTATTCATAATAGCCATGTTACCTAAACATTAATACTGTTTAGACAGTTTAGCTACATGGACTTTTTTGTTGCTGTTTTGTTTGTGTTTGTTTTGGTTTTAGTTTCAGTATTGGTTGGTTGTTTTGTTTTTGTTTTTTGTGGTGCTGCGGGTTGAGCCCAGAATCTCATACATCCTAAGCAAGTGCTCTCCCACTGAGCTGCAGCCCTAGCCTAGTTACATGTTGGATGTTTAAATACATTTGACAGAATTTAATATTGTTAAATTTGAAATTTAAGAAAATTAAAAATTTTGTCATCTACTTTTGACAAAACTTTAAAACAGTTGTAGAACAGAAGGATTTTCTATTTAGTGGCAGATTTTTCTTTTTCTTCTTAACGTTAGTGGCAGATTTTTCTTCCTTAGTATCCTATTTATAAATTAATGGTAATAATAAAAGGCAAATGGTTTATTAAAGTTGGGGACTAAAAATTTTTAAAAAGCATTCAACTTTAGATGTTCCCCTTGGCTGCCAGTAGCCCATGTCATGGGGCTGACCCTGAAAATCTTAAATGTCAAACTAGATTAAAGCTATCTGGATTGCTGGTGTCTCTAAGCACCTGGCAACATAAACAAAAGTCATCTTTGAAGAAAGAGAACATCCTATGCCTCAAGTGATTTCTGTAAGTAATTTCTCAGATACAATGTCTAGCATAAGGATAACCAGGCAAAGAAGAAGACAGTATAAAGAACAACTAATAGACTTAACAGATCATAGAAGCAGGAAGTTCAGACAGTAGAATTACTAGACACAGGCTGTAAAATGGCCATGCTCACAAAGATAAAAGATGAACTCAAAAGTTTTAGTAAAGAACTAGAAGCAATAAGAAGCACAATTGGGCTGGGATATAGGTCAGTGATAAAGTGCCTATCTTGGGTGACTGGGCAAGACCCTAGGTTTGATCTCCATTACCTCCCCGCACCTCTCCACACACAAATTTACAATCTGTGGCAACACATACACAGTGACATTGCAGGTCTGAAAAAAAATATTAGCAACAAGTCTGAGAGGAATGGTGGATGATGATCTAGATTGGAGGTAAGTAGGAAAATAGAGTAAGGGAGAGAAGAGTTTAGAATGATATTTAATAACTACACTAGTGCCTATAGGCATATGCAGAGAAAGATTTTGAAGGTGAAGGTGGAGTGAGGTGAGTTCTGTCATGGACTTGCTGAGCTTTTGTATTCATGGTAGGTGAGGGTAAAGATTTCTGCAGGAGCCTAAAGGTCTGGAACTCAGAGAGTTTGTTGTGAACATAAATGGGATTCATCATACTCCAGTGAAGTTTGAGTCCTAGGAGCGAGTGAGATAACCAAAGGACAAATGTAGAGCATAAAGAGAGTTCTGTGGACCAGGGAGTCTGGCTGCCAGTGATGAAACTCAACCTGAAATAGCCTCAGGAAAAGAGGGAGAGGGCTAAAGATGTGGCTCAGCAGAGTGCTTGCCCAGCACACACAAGGCCCTGGGCTCTCTCCCCAGCACTGCAAAAGAAGAAAGGAAGGGAGGGGAGGGGAAGGCATGGAGATGATGACGATTTCCTGTCTCCCTTAAGTTAGACAGCAGCTGTTCCCGATGGCCACGTGGGTGTACAGAGCCCAGTGCTTGCCTGTGCATACGTGTGGGTCTCCTGTTCTTGATCTCTTCGGTTTCTCTATGCCTTATGTCTTTTTTCTGCTGCAATTGCCATTTCTCATGGCAGAAAATAGAGCTGCAGGCAGCCTCAGTTACCCACGGCAGCTTAGCATCTTAAACCCAGCTTCCTGGGGTTTTGTTTTTTTGTTCTTTTTAGACAGGGTCTCCCTATTTAACCCAGACTGGGCTCAAACTCACAATCCTGCTGCCTCAGTCTTCCAAGTGCTGGGATCACACATGTATACCACCATTCCTGGCTCCAGCTTCCTGTTTTAAAGACCTAGTGAGTGTCCCAGTTTGAGGCATATGCCCACCCCTAGAGCCAATTACTAGGACTAAGAATTGGCCCAGTCAGGTTGGGGGGATCAGCTGTATAACAGAAATGCAAATGGCAAAAGGGCTGGGCAGATAGGGATTACCATTTGAAGTTTTATATGGTGGATCTAAGGGGATGGTAGTTATCATCACTGGTTTCCTCTGCTGATCCAAGATTTCAAGGGACTAGCTTCCCCCTCAAACCCTATATGTGTGGGAAAAAGGTAACTAGAATTCCCAAGCAGTTTTGTTATCATGGAACAACTTGGAAGCCTTATGGGAAATCACCTGTTGCCCACATGAACCACTTGATCATCGATGGTGGGCCACTGGCACTCTTGCTGGACCTCACTAAGTAACTCCCTGACTCTTTGTAGACCAGAGAAAATCAATACTTCCTAACAACCTAGCTTCATCTTCATTTTTTTGTAGAAATTACAAAATATTTCAAGCACATTGAAAAGCACCAAAAATATAACAGATAGCTTTGTTTTACCCCCTTCCTAACAGTGCATCCTTGCAATATTCCCATTTGGTTACAAAGATAGGGTCCTGGGACTTTCTCAGCTACATAGTCTCTCATTGCCTGGATATACCACCATTTAGCTGGCCATTCTAGAGATGCTTATTCAGATTGCTTCTAAACCTTTGCTACTATACTCAGTGCTGCATTGAATACTATGTTATGTCATTTCATTCATGCATAAGGAATGGGTACAATAAATAGGGTTCTAGTAATACCTCATCTACTGTGCATACTGATCCTTTGTTGGTCATGTGCACAGCAAATTTTTTTTTGTCTTTCCTTTTCTTTTTCTTTTGAGGCAGGGTCTCATTCTGTAGCCTAGACTAGCCTCAAACTCACTTCAGTCCTCCTGCCTCAGCCTCCTGAGTGCTGGGATTACAGGCATGTGCACCATGCTCCATTTATGTTTTTGCTTTTCTCACTGTGTCCTTTATCATGCAGAAATCGTTGACTGCAGCCAGTTTTCTTTGTGGTCTGTACTTCTTATGTACTGTTTAAGGAGTCTTCATTCATTCATTCCTTTATTTGTTTATTTTTGTTTTTTGACATAGGGTCTCACAATGTAGCCAAGTGTGTCCTGTAACTCTCTCGAGCCCAGGCTGGCCTTGGACTTGCAATCCTCCTGCCTCAGTCCACTGAGTGCTGAGATTACAGGTGTGCGCCATGACACCTGGCTAAAAAGGGAAATTTTTTGACACTCTATTACTGAGCTACATCACCAGCCCCCATGAGTCTTTTTTTATACAAAGCATATAAGTATATTTCCCAATATTCTTCCAAAACTTTAAAGTCTTGTTTTTCATATTTGGGTACTTAATCCAACTAAAATTAATTTGGGGCTAAGGCATGATGTAAGGATTTAACTTTTTTCCCATAATCATCCCAAAATCTTGGGATTTGGGGTCAGAAAACTAGGTTCAAGTCCAGAATCTGCGGTTTTTATTAACTCAGGAGTCTTGGAGGAAATTACTTGCTTATCTGTAAAACAAGGATAATAATAATACCAGCATAACAGGGTTGGTGTAAGGAAAAAGTGAGATGAGATATTAAAAAGCTTTTTAAAATCAGATTAGAAGTACCTTTGTTTTATGTATGTATGCATATATGTAGGGCTGGGATTTAGCTCAGTGGGTAGAGCGCTGCGCTGCAGTCCCTGAGGCCCCGAGTTCAATTCCCAGCATCGCAAAAATGGGAGAAGGGCCTAGCAATCCACTCCCAAGGCAATCCCGAAGCACTCAGCCATTGAAAACCCTATGAGGGTCGCTATGACTCGACGGCACCTAACAACAGCAGCATATATGTATGTAATTTTTGCAGCACTGCAGAGTTGAACCCAGGGTTTGCACAAACTAAGCAAGTGCTCTCCCACTGAGCTACAGGCCCATCCCTGAAAGGTTTTTGAGAATTTAAAATATTCTACATCTCTAGGTTGTTACTCCATTGTCACCTTCAGCTACTTACAACACATGGTTTGAGACATACATTAGCTTTTTGTCACTACAGCAAAATACTTGACATAATCAACTTATAGGGAGGGAAGATTTTGAGACAACTTATAAGTAAGAAAGATTTATTTTGGCTCATGGTTCCAGAGGATTCAGTCCACAGTCACTTGGTCTGTGGCCTTGGGATTGTGGTGAGGCAGGCACAGGATAGGAGCATGGTATGGAACAAAACTGTTCAGCTCAGACAGGACACAGCTGGAGTTTCAATATCCCTCCAAGGCCATGCCCCCGATGACCTCACTTCCTCCCACCAGGCCCCATCTCCCAAATAGTGCCACAAGCTGACCACCAAGCCTTTAACACAGTGACCCTTGGGGGACACTTCAGATCCTAACCCTAAAGGGCACTTTAGGTGTGCAGGAGAAAAGCACAGATCCTTGATGACATGAAGCTGGACAGCTGCCTAAAGAAGCCTCTCCTTAATGTCCGCACTAGTGGCCACGCAGAGAAAACAACTCTTATGCAATGAAGATCAGTGGAAAACACTGAGCCCATTAAAAGTATCAAGAACAAGAAAAAAAGAACAGAAATCTAGAAAAACACAATTCAGTTACTCTTTAGTCCCCACAAAACAGCCACACACTTAAATGTGGTTAATAGATAAACATAGCTATCACAGACTGATATGAAGTCAAAATAGGAATGTCAATAGAAAAATTAACGTAAACTTCACTATAAGAACATTAAGATAAAGAGATTTACTGTTCCTTCATATAAGATAAAGCCACCAAAAAGACATAAAAGTACTTGAACCTTCACATATAAAACAAGACAGTGTTACAATATATAAAACCTGTTACAATATATAAAAACTTAAAAATACAAGAATTATAGGAAAAATACAATCATCATAGAGATCCAAATGCTCCTTTCTTAAAATTTGGAAAGTGAAGCCGGGCACGGTGTCGCACGCCTATAATCCCAGCAGCTCGGGAGGCAAAGGCAGGAGGATCGCAAGTTCGAGACCAGAAGCAGTCTGCGTAATTTAGCGAGACCCTGTCTCAAAAAGTAAAAAAATGGGCTGAGGGTGCAGCTCAGTGGTCCAGCACTTGCAGAGCATGCAAGCGCAAGGCCCCCAGTACCACAAAAAAAAAAAAAAGAAAAGAAAAAGAATTTGGAAAGTGAGAGAACTTCATTCTAGCAGGCAATACTTCGTTGTTTTGTTTTTTTTTTTTTTAAAGAAAATTTGATCACAAGCCAGGTGCCAATTTTCCTTTAAAAATATAGTCAAAACAATCATGAGAACCTATCATATTGACAAGCATTTTAAAGTCTGATTATTTTTAGTTATAGTGAAAGGTGGGAAAATGACCACTTTAAGAGCTAGCTATTGGTGGAACTGTAAATTTATACAGCCTTTCTGGAGGCAGAATCTATCAGAATGGAGGATCAAACCCAGCCCTTCATGTATGCTCTCCACCATTGAGCTACATCCCCAGCACATCTGTTAAAATTCTAAAGGTGCACATCTTCTGAACAATCTTTTTGTTTTGTTTTGTTTTGTTTTGTTGAGACCGGGTCTCACTATGCAACCCAGGTTGACCCTGAGCTCCTGCCTCAGCATCCTGACTGGTGGGATTATAGAACAGGCCACCATGACCAGCTTCAATCTTTATTCTAAATATGGGTCATGGAGAAGTTTTCACATCTGTATACATATATGTGTATATTAGTGTTTGTTGCACCATTTTATTAGCAAAAACATTGAGAAAAACTTAAGTAGTGGAGTATGGGGACCCCATACCTAGGGATAGTATGTGCTATGGTAAAACTGAGCTAGATCTGTAACATACTAATATGAAAATGTGTCCCCCACATCTTAAGTGGAAAATGTACATTGCCTAACTACTTATATGTATATTCTGAGACCATTTTTGTGCAAATAAAACCCTTAAAGTAGTATATAATGAAGAATTGTTACCTCCAGCTTTTAATCGATGGGGTTCCGGTTTGTTTGTTTGTAGTGCTTGGGATGGAACCTAGGGTCTTGTGCACACTAGGCAAGTGTTTTACCACTGAGCTGTATCCCAAGCCTTAGGTTTTTTGAGACAGGGTCTTGCTATGTAACCCAGGCTGGGCTCAAATTCACGATCCTCCTGCCTCCACCTCCCAAATGCTGAGATTACAGGTATGAGCCACCGTGCCTAGCTTTTAATTGATTTTTGATTGAAGCATAACATGTAGAAAATTCTTCAGGGAAGACACCTGTGTTACCACTACCCAGCCCAAAGAACCAGAACGTTATATAGAAGTCTGCAGCTCAGGAGAAAAAGGTGGCCTGAAGGTACAGACTTGAGAGTTTTCCACATAGGACAGTAATGAAATAATTGTCAAATTTGGATAAGCACATCCAAGGAAGATGTACAAGGTGACAACCCCAGAGGGCTGTGCATGCAGGGCACAGGAAGACTGGAGGGAGGGAGAGAGCAAACTGGGTCTGCAAAGGAAACTGAGAAGGATGCAGATTGAATAGCACCAGGACCATTCTGCCTACCGCCTGGGCAGTGGTGGAGGGCTAGTGGCCAGGGTAAAGTATCTTGAGTCCCATTTCTTGTCACATCCATTTCCTTTCCACAGCCAAAAGGCTCCCCTGCCACTACCTTAGTCCAGCTGGCCTTCCAGGTGTCAGGGGCAAATAGTTCATGCTGCAGAAACTGGTCTCAGACAGAGCAGACACACCTGCCATCCCTGCCACCTGGCCTCCCCTGTCTATGTACTCCTGTTACTAGCCACTGACACCTGTCACCTGCCTCCCAGCCCACAGCACCTTGCTGTATGTGCTGCTTTTATCCAGCTCATCAGACCTGTGGATGGGAGGCCAGAGGGAGAAGTGCTGTGACTCTGACCAGGGACGTGGGCTGGGCTGCAGCTGGGAACAGTGGGTCCTGCCCTCTCATCAGAATTTCCTTCCCTTAGTCAAAGGTCCCCACCCTGCCATCCTCGTGCATCTCCGCCTCAATCACAGCCCAAACCTCTGGAAGCTCCTGTGGCCTCACCTACTGGAGCTGTGGCTCCAGGTCAC
The DNA here is from genome assembly GCA_007922755.1 of Pedetes capensis. NCBI lineage: Eukaryota > Metazoa > Chordata > Mammalia > Rodentia > Pedetidae > Pedetes > Pedetes capensis. The sequence goes on from VMDO01002307.1 coordinate 14,074, forward strand.
CCTCCGTGCCTGCCTGGTACCAACTCCTGAGCCCCAGAGACCCAGGAAGCAGGTGGTGGTTGCAGACACCAAGAGGCTGTCGCTGACATGCAGGTACAAGTGTGGAGCCGCTGAGTGCAGAGTGCCCGATGTGTCCAGCTTTCCCCACCCAGCATCACACCACTCACCAGAGCCCGCAACCTATTTGCTGGGCTTCTGCGCCCTGCTGCAAGACCCCGCTAGGCTCCCCGAGGCCCCCACAGATGCAGTGCACAGTACAGGGGGTATCACCTTGAACAGCTGGGGCTCTTCAAGAAGTATGCTGTCTTTTTGTGCCCCATCCCCGTGCAGGTGAGACAGATACCAGTCACCTTCTAGGTGATGTTGTCCAGCAGCGACCATCCAGTTTTGATTCTCTTTACACTGTGCTCAGCAGCTTTTGGGGGACAATAATCAAGGGCAGGGCTGGGATTTAGCTCAGTTGGTAGAGTGCTGCTCTGCAGTCTCTGAGGTCCTGGGTTCTATTCCCAGAATTGCAAAAATGGGAGAAGGATTTGGCAATCCACTTCCAAGGCAATGTTGAAACAATCATTTATTTAAAATAATTTGCATTGCATTATTGATTTGCATTGCATTATTGCAATAAATTGCCTTGCATTATTGAAAACCCTAAAAGGGCCACCAATAGTTGGACTCAATAGCACCTAACAACAACAATTTATGGGAGAAGGATGTGGCAATCCACTCCCAAAGCAATCCTGAAACAGCCATTAAAAACCCTATAAAGGTCACTATGAGTTGGAGATGATTTCATGGCATCTAACAACAACAAAAATCAAGGGCAAGTCTGCAGCCATAGCATCTGATCCCACCTGATCTTGGAAGCTAAGCAGGGTCAGCCTGGTTAGTCCATGGACGGGAGACCACCTGGGAATACCAGGTGCTGCAGGCTAGGGAGAAGTACCTGGCAATCCACTCCTGAAACAATCCACTACTGACAACACTATGAATAGCAGAGAAGCACTGACAATAGTGCTAGCATGGCACAGTGTGGGAGAGTGTTTCCTCTGTTGTATAGAGGGTCACTATGAGTCAGATCCTACTCAATGGCACCTAACAACAATAATCAAGGGCAAAACTACTGCTTGGTGCCCCATTCGAAGTCGTCCTCAATCAGAATGAAGCTAAGCCCTCTGTGGTTACTTTTTCTGCCGAGGCAAAGCTTTGCTTTCTTTGCCCAGGTTGTGCATGGTTCTGTCTCTCCTGGAACTTTGCTCAGAGTCTTCTTGCCCTTGCAATCATAGTGGGAGACAGAGTCCACCTACACCTAGGCCTGCACAGGGCCTTGAATGCCTTGCATTCTTCCCAAGGGGCAGGCAGTGGGCCGACCTGCTTCCTGACTCAAAGGGCGTAGGTTCCCTTCAGGGAGACTCTGAAATGGTACTGGTTCCCACTTGCAGGGAAGCCTTTGGAGGGGGGAAACAGGAGAAATGTAAGTAAAACTTTTCCACGTAGTTATGTAAAAGACCTGGCAGAGAGTGTCTACAAGAACCAAGTGTGCATGCTTGTGTGCATGTGTGTTGGAGAGACTGGGAAGGGGTTGTTTACACCAAAGATAGGAGTCCCACACAGAACTCTGCTCTTTTATTTTCCTCTCCCTCTGGGAAGGGCTAGTTTCCTGGTAACTTGAAATAGTCTTGCTTCAACTTTTGCCAAAAGAAACTGTTCATTAAAGCTTTTGCCATGGTTCATGTTGTAAACAATCTTCCCCCATACTCCTCCTGTAAAAGTCTGGGGGAACTGTATCCACCCACCTCAAAATAGGTATAGTTATGCACCCACACACAGTATTTTCAGTGATTTAGTACTCTTCCTAGACTTCTGCTCCCAAGGCCCCCACACTTTCCAGTTATGTGTTCATTGCCCTGTAGTGAATGTGTGTGTCGAACTGTTTGCCTCCCTTGGGATCTGGGAAGGGCAAGTAGGACAAGACTGCTTTGTACTCTCCTTGCCCCATGGCTGGTCACCCCATGGAGCTCAGGACACACCGTAGGTATTACACAAATATCTGTGTCAAGTATGCATCCAGCTTCCATGTACAATGTTCTAAGCGCTTCAGATGGTGGAAGGTTTTAACCTAGAAGATTTTAACCTCTTTTTCAGGGATTGTTGCTTCTCTCTGATGACTATTCATGTTGTTGTTGTTAAGTGCTGTTGAGTCAGGTCCCACTCATAATGACCCTAGGTACAACAGACCAAAAATTCCCTGACACTATGCCATGCCCAGTACTATGTCAGTGCTTCTCCACTATTCATAGGGTTTTCAATGGCTGATTGTTTCAGGAGTGGGCTGCCAGATCCTTCTCCCATTTTTGCAATGCTTGGGATGGAACCCAGGGCCTCAGAGAGCTCAAAGCAGCAGCACTCTACCAACTGAGCTAAGCCCCAGTCCCAATGACTATTCATGGGTGTATTCAAAAACATAATCTTTATCTCCTCTGATCCTTCACTTCTTGGGCTGCATTTGTTTGTACCAATAGCAGGTGATGCAAACTCAGTCATCCTGGTTACGCAATCACCATTTCTTTATTGTTTTCCCTATAGGACTGGCTTGGCTGACAGTGTAAAACAGCCTGGCTGCCTGGCCAGGGACAGTATGAATCCAGCTACAGCATCCTTGACTGATAAAGGACACCCTTGTAATTGCCCATTTCCTTCCCTTCAGATCTCTGCATGCCTTCTGGCAGTCCTGACTTCACTAAGGGGTGATCATGAACAGGCAGGAAGACCCCCAGGCTGTACTGTGGGGGTTTGGGTTATTCCCAAATTAAAGCAAGCAAAGGGGCCAGGGTGCAGGTTAGGGACATATCATGTTCCAGTCCATCCCCAGCACCACCCACACAAAGCTAGTAAGAATCCATGGGGCAAACAAAACAAAACAACAACAACAACAACAACAACAAAAAAAAAAAAAAAAAAAAAAAAAAAAAAAAAAAAAAAAAAAAAAAAAAAAAAAAAAAAAAAAAAAAAAAAAAAAAAAAAAAAAAAAAAAAAAGGAGCCAGCTCTAAATATGACTTAGTCCTAGTGTTACTCATCTTGTAGGGCAAAAGCCCTGGCTCCAAAAGTCCCAAGGGACCAGGCTCAGCCACCTATCCCAGTATATCATAGGTCTTTGAACTGTAATATTTATAGAGGACACAGGGAACTTCCATCCCAGTAATAATAGAAATGAAAACCGAAATGTAGAGAGAATGAATGCTGACTCAAAAGCTTTCATGGAGGCTTTTTCTCAAGAAGAGGGTATGAAGGAGGATAAGCAGTGTGAGGAGGGGGAGACAAAGGAGTGTGGAGGCAGCACTAAGAGAGAGAGAAGGAGATCAGGCTGCCCTAAATCACAAGAACTGGCACTTCTATGTGGTTGCTGGAATGGATAAGGGATGGGCATATTCCACTCACTGCTGACAAGGGAGGGAAGAGACATAGTTTTACTTTTACAAAATAGGAGTAAAGGGCCGGAAAATGTAGCCACCTCTTCTAGTGTCTGGTAGTCATCATGTGTTGTTGTTAGGTGCCATCTAATCGGGTCTGACTCATAGCGACCTTCATAGCGTTTTCAGTGGCTGATTGGGGATTGCTTTGGGAGTGGATTGCCATGTCCTTTTCCTGTTTTATTGTTTTTTGCTGTTTTATTTATTTATTTAGCAGTCCTGGGGATTGAACTGAGGGCCTCAGAAAGCACAGAGCGGAGCTCTACCAACTGAGCTAAACCCCAGCCCAGTTATCATGTACAACTAGTATATGCTAATTGGTGAGAGAAAGATGGCTAAAACACAATTCACAATCCAATGGAGTTGGGAATCCAGACATACAGATAGACAATCAATCAAACAATGTTAGAGGCACCCAGAGTGTTATGGTATGAGCCTGTGGGGGAAGTCAGAGAAAAATTCCTGTTGAGGTTGACCCTTAAAATGAGTTCCTATAAAATGAGTAGATATTAGCCAGAAATTACATTTTAGTTAGCTTCAGTGGCCTTATTCAGACATAAGTGTGATTTCTACCAAACTTTCTGAATTATTTAAATAATTTGAAGCTCCTCTTTTCCTGCCTTAAGAATCCCAGGAAGACAACCATTGTTTTAATGGAGGCAATAATGGTAGGAGGAAAGGAATTTAGGAAATGGTGAACTGGGCAGAGAGGAGGGTTTACCATACTTGTCTAGGAGGATGTTTTGCTCAGCCAGTTTTTAATCACTGCTTGGCACGTAGAAGAATTCTGTGCAAGTACAACTTTAAGGGTATATCACGGCTAGAACACAGCTCAGTGATAGAGCTCTTGTCTAGCATTCACTAAGTACTGAGTTCGATACCCAGCACTGCAAAAAAAGAAAAGATGTATATCACATTGCCAGAGCCCATGGAGCCATACATCATTTAAAAAATCTTTATAGCCAGGCATGGTGGGGCATGTCCTGTAATCCCAGCACTTAGGGGGCTATGGCAGGAGGATCTCCAGTTTGAGTCCAGCTAGGGATACATAGGGAGACCCTGTTAAAAATAACAACAAAACCCCAAAAATATGTATAGTAGGGCTAAGGATATAGGTCATCGATATAGTGCTTTCCTAGCATGCTGGGGCTGGGATTTAGCTCAGTTGGTAGAGCGCCACTCTGCAGTCTCTGAGGTCCCGAGTTCGATTCCCAGTGCCACAGAAACGGGAGAAGGACATGGCAACCCACTCCCGAGGCAATCCCGAAACAGCCATTGAAAACCCTATAAGGGTCGCTATGAGTCAGACAGGACTCAATGGCACCTAACAACAACAACAACTAGCATGTTGGGGGGCCTGGCTTCAATCTGACTACTGCATTGTTGCATTGTTGTTGTTAGGTGCTGTGGACTCATGTCTGACTCATAGCGACCCTGATAGAGTTTTCAATGGCTGATTGTTTTGGGATTGCCTCGGGAGTGGATTGCCATGTCCTCCTGTTTTTGCGGTGCTGGGAATCGAATTTGGGACCACAGAGACTGCAGAGCGGCGCTCTACCAACTGAGCTAAATCCCAGCCTGACTAGTGCATAAATAGTATATAATAAACAAACTACCTACTCATACTGATTTCGTTTCTCAGATAAACTTTACTACTTAAAGTATGACCTGATCTATGGATTCTATTATTCCAATAGAATTTTCTCTTTTCTTTTTTCTTTTCTTTCCTTTACTTTTCTCTTTTGGTGGTTCTTGGGAGTTGAACCCAGTGCCTTGCGCATACTTTGCAAATGCTCTACCACTGAACTGTACTCCCAACCCATTTTTTATTTTTTATTTTTGAGACAGGGTCTCACTAAGTTATGCAGGTTGCCTCTGGCCTTGAACTCGTGATCTTCCTGCCTCTATTTCCTGACCCACTGAGATTATAGGCCTGCACTGCCATGCCTGACTTGAACTTTCATTTTCAATTGTCTATCTAAATTAACAAGCAAGCCTTCTTTCTTGTTTGCAGTGCTGGGGATGGAAACCAGGGCCTCATGCATACTAGGCAAGTACTCTCCCATTGAGCCACATACCCATTCAAGCCTTCTTTTCTTTTCTTTCTTTCTTTTTTTTTTTTTTTTTTTGTGGTAGTGGGGGTTGAACCCAGGGCCTTGCGTCTGCATGCTCTGCAAGTTCTGAACCACTGAGCTGCACCCTCAGCCCTTTTTTTTTTTACTTTTTTGAGACAGGGTCTCACTAAATTACACAGACTGCCTCTGGTCTCGAACTTGCGATCCTCCTGCCTCCGCCTCCCAAGCTGCTGGGATTACAGGCGTGCGCAACCGCGCCCGGCAAGCCTTCTTTTCTTATCAGTGTCTTCTGTAGACTTGAGTCCCCAGATCCAGATCATCCTGCTATGAATTGGCAAAACTGAATCTGTATACTTCCAAACTGAGGACCACACCTGTGGATGCAGACTCAAACAACTTCTTTACTATACTCTTAATTGCAAAGTCTTTTTTAATTTTTTCTTTAGTACTGGGGAGGCTGAAGCCAGGGTTTCATGCATACTAGACAAGTGCTCCACTGAGCTGCACCCCAGTCCCCTTTTTATTTTTTATTCTGAGACAGGGTCTCAGTAAATTGCACAGGCTGCCTCTGGCCTTGAACTTCTGATCTCCTGCTTCAGCCTCCTGAGTCTCTGAGATTACAGGCATGTACCTCAGGGCCTGGCTTTAACTGCAGCCTTTACCTAAGTCTGAGCTTTTTTGTATTAATTGGATCTAACATCTATACCATCCATATTCTGATGAGTTTCTGCCACAAGCCAGACCTCTCCTTCCAACTCCAGACTCATACATCAGAGAATAACACCTCAAACTGTAGTTCCTCAGAAAAATTGAAAATAAAGTCTAGGGGCATAGCTCAGCAATATGGCATGTGCTTAGCATGCACAAGGCCTTAATTCAATTTCAAGTGACAACAACAACAAGAAAAGAAAAGAAAAGAAAAAAACCAGAAGTACCATATGCTCTAGTACTTCTGCTAATATATACTCAAAAGAATTTAAAACAGGATCCCAGCTGGGAGAAGTGGCACATGCCTGTAATCCCAGCAACTCAGGAGGAAGAGGCAGGAGATCACAGGCAGATTGAGGCCAGAGGCAGCCTATCCAATTTATTGAGACCCTGTTTCAAAATAAAAAAGGAGCTTGGGGTGCAGCTCTCTGGTACAGCACTTGCAAACTATGCATGTGGCCTTAGGTTCAGGCCCCCAGTACTGCAATAAAATAAAAATAAAAATAAAAATAAAATAAAAATGAAAAATTTAAGAAGCCAGGATCCCAAATGCCTATTGATAGATGAATAAAGAGAATGTTGTGTCTGCATACAATGGGATATTATTCAGCCTTAAAAAGGAAGGAAATTCTGACAGATGCTACAACATGGGTGGATGAAATTTGTGGACATTGTGCTAATAGAAATAAATAAGTCACAAAAAGATAACCACTGATTCTGCTTGTATGAGGTATTTTGTTGTTGTTGTTGTTGTTAGGTGCCGTCAAGTCGGTATCCGACTCATAGTGACCCTCATAGGGTTTTCAAAGACTGTTTCTGGATTGCCTTGGGAGTGGATTGCCAGGCCCTTCTCCCATTTTTGCGGTGCTGGGAATTGAACTCGGGACCTCAGAGACTGCAGCGCAGCACTCTACCAAGTGAGCCAAATCCCAGCCCCCATGAGGTATTTAGAAGAGTTAAACATATTACAGAAAATAGAATGGTGGCTATTGGGAGCTCGGGGCAGGAGAAATAGGGAGTTTTTATTTAAGTTTTTTGAGATGAATAGGTTCTGAAGATACACAACAACATGAATATATTTAACACTGCCAAACTGTATGCTTAGAAATGGTTAAGATGAGGTCTTGGGTATAGATCAGTGGTAGAGAATGTGCTTAGCATTTGCAAGGCCTTGGGTTTGATCCCCAGCACCAAGAAAAAGAAAGAAAGAAAAGGAAGGAAAGAAGGGGGGGGGAGAGAGATGGTGAAGGAAAGAAGGAAGGAAGGTTGGTTAAGATGCTAAGTTTTGTCTGGCCTCAAACTCGCAACCTTCCTGCCTCTGCCTCCTATGTACTGGGATTACAGATGTACATCACCACACTTGACACAATTAAACAATTTTAAAGAATTCCTGGGGGAAAGAATGTCTTTCTAGGTTTATAGCACAATGTGCCATGTAAACCATGAACACAGTGACTATAGTGGCACATTTTGGGAAATGAGTTCCAAGTTAGGATGGGGCAAAGTCAGTTAAACCTCTCAATGGACCTTAAACACTGCAACTCCCTTCTTCAAATGAACCACCCTTCACCAGGTTTTTAATATTATTAATATAGTTTCTGTAGTAGGAGAGTATTTTCATTCTAGAATGTGAAAATACCTTCAAAAATAATCTAAAGACAATCCCAATTCACACCTACAAGAAATTTAGTGCTGTGATACGCCTGAGCCCTGGGCAGTTGGACTTCTCTATAGATAAATCTGCTTTGTGTCTAGCTCTTTGTATATTATGTACTCATTTCCTCTGTCCCTTGAGGTTCTGTACCTAGAAATGAATATGGCAAAAACCTGCCCAGATTGTTAACCTTCACAAACAAAGCTTTGGAGCCTAAAAGAACAATGATGGGTACCCCAGTTCATCTTGGCTTCTTTTCAGGCAGAAGTTCGATTGCCTTCTTGCACTGAACAGTCTAGAGTATGTGCTGATAAATGTCCATCTCCCGCGCGCGCGTGTATGTGTGTGTGTGTGTGTGTGTGTATTGATATGTAACAAGTGAGTCTACCAGTTGGTTGAACAAAGATGCCTTTTGGGGTGAGCTTCTTTTTCTTTTTTTTTTTTCTTTGAGACAGGATCTTGCTGTGTAGGCCAAGCTGGCCTGGAATTTGTATGTGTGGGGCGCACGCCTCCCAGTCCGGCCTGGAGGTTCGGATGGGCGGCAGCGCCGCACACACAGATACTAAACACAATTCACTCAGGACCCTCAGGTGAGGGGCTAGGACTCCTGCGGCCCTCAGGACGCCAGCAGAGATGGGAGAAAAGCCTCAGGCGCTTTTGCCTTCCAGGGGCAAACACCCGTGTTGGTGGTCTTGGTGGTCACGAGGATACAGCTGTTACTTCGTTGGTGATCAGAGAGTGGGTTCTTTCCTTGTTGATGGTGGCGGCAGGAGAGCCTTTCCTCACAGAAGGTCCAGGGGAGAGGAGCGGAAGAGCCGTTTCCTCACTGATGCTCCAGTTGAGAAGGAGGCGAAAAAGGTTTGAGCTGCCACAGCACAGCTCCTTATATAGCTCACCAACAGAATGGCCTGAGCCAATCAGCTTTCAGTCCAATTGTCCAATCAGGAAGGGTTTTGTACAAACATGCAACCAAGTTACTTTCATTTTCCCTAGATTTCTAATTTACAAACCAGATCTTCAAAAGCTGTTTTTTCACATTTTGGGTTTTTTTTGCCAATTTCCTCCAATTTTTCCCTGGTATGTAGACCAGATTAGCTTTGCACTTGTGTCAATCCTCCTGCCTCAGCCTCCTGAGTGCTGGAATTATAGGTGTGCACTACCACACCTGAGACTCTTTTAAATTTCAAAATCATTATATACAAAGAACTGTATGGGGTTGGAGATGTATAGTATTGGTAGAGAGCTTGCCTATTTTGCATGATCATGGCCCTGGATTTGACCCCCAGTACAAAAAATAAAAATAAAAAATATGAAGGACTGTCATTGTCATGTAAGAATTGGGAGAAAATATAAACATGGGTACACAAGGAGAGCATCCTAAGAATGGACAGATTTTGAGGTCTGAGAAAGTCGACTTTACCCTAAAGATTTTTATCAGATTATATGGCATGGAATGACAATTTGACAGAAGTGTGTAGAATAAACTCGGGGTGGGGGGGGAGGATTTGGTACTGGAGGCAAAACAACAATAACAACAAAATCCTCAAGCACAGCAAGAAGAGTTTGTTTGCTTTTTTAAAAAGTTTTGTTTATTTACTTAGTTATTTAAGAAGGACCTACTTTAGGGAAGGTAAGTTTGAGATAGGCTTTTGAAGTTTGAAGGGACAGCTTGAAAAAGCGGCCCCCCCGAGTAGAGAGGTCAGTCTCACGCTGAGGCAGAGGCTGGAAGGGTGCAGATCTGAGGCAAGGTGAAGGCTGTCTACATGTGGCTTCATTAGTGAGGTGAGAGACACTTGGCAGTGACTACAGATGGTGGCGGCAGCTGACATTTCTTGATCGCGCCAGGCCCTGAGCTACAGGCGGAATCTCGCTACATAAAAACAACAGCTCCAGGATTACAAGGTGACTTACTCCTGCCTTGCTCATTCGCGCTGATCTCACCCGGATGGAGCACTGACGCAGCTCAGAGCCAAGGGGCCCTCTGTAGGAGGGGACCCACTGTAGGAGACGGTCTACTGTCACGCCAGGAAACTCGGGCGCGTACCAGGACCAGGGGCCGGCGATAAGGGCCTCGCGCGGCACGGGTCTCGGGCGCAGTCCAGCCAGAGGAGCTGCCCTCTCATCCTGGGGGACCACTTCGCCGCAGCCCCGCCCATACACATGCGACTACGCCCCACCACGGGCCGCCCTCCTCACCGCCTCCCCAGCTCGCCGCGGCCACGCCCCTCCCGCCGTTTGCCAATCCGGCGCGCGCAGGAGAGTGCGGCGTAAGTTTGGCGCGCGGGAGGGTGAGCTGGGACGCGGGGTCACGTCAGGCGGCGTAGACAAAGGCGGGTGCGCGCACGCCGCTACGCACGCCGGGGTCGGCTGCTGGCAGCGCGGGAGGGACCGTCACCGAGGACTCGAGAGCGGGAGCCTTGCGGCTGGTGAGTAGGCGCGAGCGACCCCTCCAGGAGTCCTGGGCCCGGCCGGACACCCCGCGGCGCCGCCCTGGCTCGGGAGGTCGCAGCGCGCAGCGCCTCCCCGGGATCCCGGCCGCGCGGGGCCGCGTGGGCCCGGGCCGCCGCGCCTCCGCGCACGGGCCGCTCTCCGCAGGGCGCCCGCCCCCGGCCTCCGCCGAGTCCCCGCCGCGCGGCTCGCCTCCCCCGAGCGGAGGATCGTGTGGACGCCCCTCCTCCAGTGATGCTGCGCCTGCGGTCGCGGACTTCCGGAGAGTCCGCGTTCCTTCTCCTTCTCCAGGCGGACTTTCCCGTCCTCTTTCAGGGCCTCCCAGGCCACGCGCCCCGCCTTTCCGGCGTGGTACCACGCCCCCGGGCGTGCTCCTGCCGGAGGTCTCCCTGGCGGGCGGAACGTGGCAGTCGGAAAGTTGCGGGGTAGCTCTGTGGAACAGGGTTCGGTCCGGTGCTGGGTACCGACGCCTCCCGCTACTCGTGCCCTGCTCCCCCTGCCTGTAGTTGATGGCCTGGCCATCATTTGAAGAGTTTTGTTTCTGGTTCCTTAGGCTTAAATTTGGCTGAACTCTGAGAACCTCTCCTTGGTATCATGTCTTGAGTCTATCTCAACCCAAAAGTAATGGCATGAAAAGCAATTATACTGCCGGGCGTGGTGGTGCATGCCTGTAATTCCAGTGGCTCGGGAGGCGGAGGCCAGGAGGATCACAAGTTCGAGACCAGAGGGACTGTGTAACTTAGCGAGACCCTGTCTCAAAAACTGAAAAAATGGGCTGGGGGTGCAGCTCAGTGGTCCAGCACTTGCAAAGCATGCAGGCGCGAGGACCTGGGTTCAACCCCCAGTACCACAAAAAAAAAAAAAAAAAAAGGCAATTATACTGAAGCCAAGACTTACGGGCTAAATCCTGTAATACTGTCAGGAATTCTTTTATCTGGTGGTTGTGCTTTCAGTTTTGTAGTTTGGAGAATGGACATGCAAAAGTGGATCAATTAGTGAGCCCTCATGGACCCACCATTCTAGCCTCAGCAGTCCGCCTGTGTCCCATCCTGCTTGCCTCAGGCATCTCTTGGAGAAATTTTTTTGTTGTTTTTTGTTTGGTGCTGGGATTGAACCCAGGGTGTGGTCCAGTAGACTGAGCTCTGCCACTGTGCTGCAGCCCTAGCCTCAGGGAAATGCTTGAGAGAAGAGCCCTTATTTGTCAAAAGTAGTAGCTTCAAGTTCAAAACAAAAATCGTCGTGTCGTGTAAAGTCATAACGTACTTTTACTGGAACACAGTCTACCACTGTAAGTCCCTCAACTAAGAAACACATAGTGTGAGTTGGAGAAATACCAGAAAAGGGTATCTAATGATAAAGCTGTTGGACAACAGCTTAAAACAAAGTATTTGTGATCTGGATGAGAACTTCCAGATCATCTTGTCCAACTTCATTTTTTATGGACCTTAAGAATTCATATAGGTTCAGTGATTGTGCAGACCCACAGAGAGTGAGAGGCCAAACTGAGGCTGGAAAGCACATCTCCAAGTCTCCCAGTTCTATGTCCAGCCGTCTTTCTCCTCTGCTATAATGCTTGCTTTAGGTTGTTTCCTTCAGGAAGGACTTTTAGGAAGGCCGTGACTGAAAGCTCCTGCACGCATGAAGGTTTTGATGGGTAAATATGAACTCTGACCAATTTCCAGACTACTAAAGCAGAGGGCTAGGGCTTAAATTATTTTTAAAATGAATTTCAGACAAATGAGAAGTTCTGGTTATAGTCTTTAGAAGTCATGGGGAAAAGCTGGGCGTGGTGGCGCTCCTGTAATTCCAGAGACTTGGGAGCTTGGGAGGCAGAGGCAGTAGGATTGCAAGTTCGAGTCCAGAGGCAGTCTGTATAACTTGTTGTTGTTGTTGTTGTTGTCAGGTGCCATCGAGTCGGTATCCGACTCATAGCGACCCTTTGTACAACAGGGAAACACTATTGTCAATGCTTCTCTGCTGTTCAAAGGGTTTTCAATGGCAGATTGATTTTTTTGGGAGTGGGTTGCCAGGTCCTTCTTCCAAGCCTACAGCTTCTGGTGTTCCCAGGCGGTCTCCCATCCAGGTACTAACCAGGCCCGACCCTGCTTAGCTTCCGAGATCTGATGGGATCGGATGCCACAGGGCTACTGCTGCAGGCCTGCATAACTTAGTGAGACCCTATCTCAAAAAGTAAAAACAAATGGGCTGAGGGTGCAGCTCAGTGGTACAGCACTTGCAAAGTATGCAAGCGCCAGGCCCTGGGTTCGACCCCCAGTACAAAAAAAAAGTCACGGGAAAATCCTGATCTTTGAACAGGATAGTAGGATGAGTAAAAGATTTAGGTAACATCACAGCTGGTTAATAGAGTTACTAAGGGAGTTGTGCTGGGGATATAGCTCAGTAGTGGAGCACTAACCTAACAAACACAAGCCCCAGCACCCCCCCCCCCCCCCCCCCCACACGTCACTAAGGAACACTTACACTTATTTGGAGCGTGCTCTTGGCATTTTATGCTCTGGGGTTTTTTGGATGATTTCTCTTCTCTTTTTTCTGTTTCTTGTCAAGGTGTAACTATGTAGCTCAAGCTGCCTTTGAAGTCTTCCTCTTCCTGCCTCATCCTCCCAAGTGCTGGGATGTTTTACTCTTGATGACTGAGGGAACAAGAGTATCCTTCCAAAAGTCTTTTCATCCCATTAACAGATAATCTGGGTTGGATGGTCCATGAGGGTTTTGTCTTTTTTCTTTTTTCCCCCCCAAACCTGGTGTGTATTCCCTAGGGAAATTTATGCTATAAAATTCCTTGTCTCAAGAAAGATATATTCAGTACGGTCACAGATCCCTTAACTGGAATGCCTTCTGAGAAATGCAGTTAGGGGATTTTGTTGTTGGGACCTCCTAGAGTGTACTTGCACAAACTAAGATGGCTGTGGTGTCACTAGGCAGTAAAGTCTTGTAGTACAACTGTCTTGTAAGTGTTCTGTCATTGACCAAAATTTTGTCACATAGCCTGTGACTGGTTTTACTTCTGCCTCAATTTTCTTGTCCTTAACACCTTAACATGGGAATATTGTACTTGCCCAAGGAACACTATAAACAAGCAAATCCATTAGCATTCCTTGAGTTGGTATTTGAGTTCAGGTTTCTTATATGTTGTGACATAACTATAAAATTGCTTCTGTGAATTTAAGGCCTGGAGTTTGGCTCAGTTGGCAGAGTGCTGTTCTGAACTCTCTGAGGCCCTGGGTTTAATCACCAGCACTGCAAAAATGGGAGAAGGTCGTGGCAATCCACTCTCGCAGCAGTCCTTAAACAATCAGGCATCAAAAACCCTATGAATAGCACAGAAGCACTGACATAGTGCTGGGCACAGCATAGTGTCGGGGAGGGTTTTGTTCTGTTGTACATGGGGTCACTATGAGTTGGACCCAACTCGATGGCACCTAACAGCAACAACAGAGACAGGTGCAGAGGAGACTTTTGTGCATTGTGTCAGAAATTGCTGGGCCTTCTCTGTCAGAATTCTTTCCTTATCTGCTGAGTGATTTCTGTTAAAGAATAAACCATGTTAGCTGAACATGGTAAGGAGTCCTGTAATCCCAGTGACTCAATGGGTGGAGGCTGAGGAACATAAGTTTGAGGCCAGAGGCAGCCTGCATAACCTTTATTTTTTTGTGGTACTTAGGGGTTGAAACCAGAGCTTCACACATCCTTTTCAAGTGCTCTACCATTGGGCTGCAACCTCAGCCCACTTTTTATGTTTTATCTTTTTTTTTTTTTTTTGGGTGGTACTGGGGGTTGAACCCAGGGCCTTACACCTGCATGCTCTGCAGGTGCTGGACCACTGAGCTGCTCCCCTAGCCCATTTTTTTTTTACTTTTTGAGACAGGGTCTGGCTAAGTTTTGCAGACTGGGTCTGGTCTTGAACTTGCGATCTTCCTGCCTCCGCCTCCCGAGCCGCTGGGATTACAGGCATGCACCACCATGCCTGGCTTATGTTTTATCTTGAGTTAGGGTCTCCCTGAATTACACAGGCTGCCTCTGCCCTTGAACTTGTGATCCTCTTGATTCCACCTCCTAAATCAGTGGGATTACTGCTGTGCGTCACCATACCCAGCAACCTGCGATTTAGTGAGACCTTGACTCAAGATAAAACAATTTTTAAAAGAACACCATTTTTTCTTTTTCTTTCTTTTTATTTTTATTTATTTATTTTTTTAATTTTGGTGGTACTTGGGGATGTGAACCCTCAAGTACTGCCACTATTTATTTTGCAACAGGGTGTTGCTTAGTTATACAGTCTTCCTCTGGCTTTGAATTCTGTCCTCTAGTCTCTACCTCTCCAGTCCCTGGGATTATAGGCTCTACTACTGTGCCCTGTGCCATTTTTCTCATCAGGGTGCATCTCACTCAAAGTGACCTTTTATAAAGAAAGTCTTTTGGCTCGGCATGGTGGCTCACATCTTTAATACCAGAGACTGGGCAGGTAGAGACAGGAGGATCACTAGTTTGAGATCAGAGGCAGTCTCCATAGTCAGTGAGCTGCTGTCTCAAGATAAGGTCTGAGGATGCAGCCCAGTGGTAGAGCACTATAAAGCATGTGCAAGGCCCTGGGTTCAATCTCCAAGTTTCACAAAATAAAAAGAAAGAGAGAGAGAGAGAGAGAGAGAGAGAGAGAGAGAGAGAGAGAGAAAGCAAGCACACCTCTTGCTTAGTAAGAATCATTTGGGCCCAGTTTAGTACAGATTGTACTGCAGAGTTCTTGATGCAGTCATTCATTCCATGTGTCACTAAGCTATGTAATGGGGCTGGGATTTAGCTCAGTTGTTAGAGCACTGCGCTGCAGTCTCTGAGGTCCCTAGTTCAATTCCCAGCACCGCAAAAATGGGAGAAGGACCTTGCAGTCCACTCCCAAGGCAATCCCAAAACAGCCATTGAAAACCCTATGAGGGTCGCCATGAGTCGGATACCGACTCAATGGCACCTAACAACACGTTATGTAATAGTGCCTCTGTGATATGAGTAATGGTTTTGAAGAGAATGGAATTGGAGAGTTAGAAGCAGTGTTCTCAGTGCTTGGAGTCTTCCCTAACTTCTTGAAGATGTTTCTTTCTGGTTTTTTGGGGCTTTGGTTGATTGTTTTTGAGACAGGGTCTCCCCTTGTCATTCAGGCTGGCCTTGAATTCACTCTGCAGCCTAGGTGGGCCTTGAACTCCCAGCCTACCACTTCTGCCTCTTGAGTGCTGGGATTGTGGGTGTGTGCCACCATGTCTGGCTAGCAGTTTTTCTCCTTTAAAACACATTCACATGCCATACAGTCACTGGCTTGTCACCTTTCTTAGGGCTCCTTATTTTTTCTTGTGAATAATTGCTAATATGTTTAAACTGTTAAACTATAAACTCAAAGATCTGCAGCACTAGACAGGTGCTTTGCCATAAGTAGGAGCATAATACATTTTGTTGGCTTTGTGTGTATGTGTGTGCTCTAGAGATGGAACCCAAGTCTTTGAGGGAGCTAAAAACATGTGTTGTGCCACTGAGCTACGCCCCAGTCTTTGTTGACTTTTTTGAGACTGATCTTGTCTGTTACATAGCACAGTCTGGCCTGGAATATGCATTCTTTTGCCTCAGACTCCTGAGTGCTGGGATTATAGGCATGTACAACCACACCCAGCTAACTTTTTTGAACTCAACAACAAAACAGAGAAGGAAACCTAAATCCAGGGAAGCCATATTACTTATTCACAGTAACCTATACCAGAGAGAGCTGTGTCTAGGACCAGTGAAAGATGTCAGTACCAAAGTGGAGTCATTTATTTCGGATCATAACAAAATAGAGTTGGAAGACCATAAAGAAAGGACTGTCATGCACACAAGCCTGTGATAAAAACTGTTACAAGGACTCTGAGAAAACCACAAGCTTAAAAAAGTTCTGATGTGAGAATGCCTAGCAAGCAACTACCTATTCAGCCTTGGACTGATACCACCTTGGATATTAATTCATGTAGCCGAGGATTAGTATTGCTTTAAAACAATTTATGTAATCCTTCTCACTACACTTTTAAAAACTTTTGTTTTCCTTTATCTCTCTGAATATGCCTGTGATCTGTCATAGCATGCATATTCCAGATTGCAATCTGTTGCTCATTCTTGAATAAAATCATTAAAGATTTTTAGAGACTCTTTTTTATCTAGATTGAAAAATGTTAGAAGACTCCTGATTCCAGTTCTAACCATTGAGAGAGGAAAGTTATTATCTTTACTTTTTCATTACTAGTTAGAAATAATCATTATACCAAAAAGAATTAGTGGATGACCAACCATTTCAAAATGTTGTGTATGATCAGGAACTAATGGTACTGAAGGACAAAGTAGAAGCTGCCTTGGAGGAATTGGTGAAGTACAGGCTCCAGGAATTGATGGAATACCAATAGAGATGGTTCAACAAACAGATGCAGCACTGGAGGTGCTAGCTTGTTTATGCCAAGAGATTTGGATAACAGCTCCCTTGCTAAGTGACTGGAAGAGATCTATATTTGTACCTATTCCCAAGAAGGCCTGCAGCGGTAGCCCTGTGGCATCCGATCCCGTCAGATCTCGAAAGCTAAACAGGGTCGGGCCTGGTTAGTACCTGGATGGGAGACCGCCTGGGAACACCAGAAGCTGTAGGCTTGGGAGAAGGACCTGGCAACCCCCTCCCAAAAATCAATCTGCCATTGAAAACCCTATGAACAGCAGAGAAGCACTGACAATCGTGTTTCCCCTGTTTTACAGAGGGTCGCTATGAGTCAGATACCGACTCGACAGCACCTAACAACAACAACAACATTCCCAAGAAAGAGGATCCAACTGAATGTGGGAACTATTCAATGATATCATTACTATCACACACAAGCAAAATTTTGCTAAAGATCATTCAAAAGTGACTATAGCAGTATATAGACAGGGAACTGCCGAAAAATCAAGCCAGATTCAGAAGAGGGTGTGGAACGAGGGACATCATTGTTCATGTCAGATGGATATTAGCCAAAAGCAGAGAATACCAGAAAGATGTCTACCTATGTTTTATTGATTATGCAAAGGCATTTGACTGTGTATCATAACAAATTATGAATAACATTGCGAAGAATGAGAAATGCAGCACACTTAATTGTACTCCTGAGGAATCTGTACATGGACCAGAAAGCAGTCATTCAAACAGAACAAGGAAACACTGCCTGGTTTAAAGTGGAGAAAGATGTGAATCAGGGCTGTGTCCTTTCACTGTACCTCTTCAATCTCTCTGCTGAGCAAATAATCCGAGAAGATGAACTTCATGAAGAGGAACGCAGCATCATGATTGCAGGAAGACTCATTAACAACTTGTGTTATGCAGATGACACTACTTTGCTTGTATCAAGTAAAGAGAATTTGAAACATTTAGTGATGAAGATAAAAGAACACAGGCTTCAGTATGGATTGCACCTTACCATCAATAAAACAAAAATCTATACTACTGGGACAGTAAGCAACTTCATGATACATGGAGAAAAGATTGCCTTACTTGGTTCTACAATCAACACCTGTGGAAGCAGCAGTCAAGAAATCATTGTACTGGGAAAAGATGAAGGTATATCTGACTCATGCCATGGTATTTTCAATCAGATCATACGGTTGTGAAAGCTGGACATTGAATAAGGGAGACAGGAGAAGAATTGATGCTTTTGAATTATGGTGCTGGAGATGAGTATTGAATATACCATGGAGTGCCAAAAGAATCAACAGATCTGTCCTAGAAGAAGTGTAACCAGAGTACTACTTGAAAGCAAGGAAGGCTAGACTGCATCTTACGTATTTTGGACATACAGCCAGGGGGGCCCAATCCCTGGAGAAGGACATCGTGTTTAGGAGAGTAGCATGTCAACAACAACAACAAGACCCACAACTAGATGGATTGACACAGTGTTTGCAACAGTGGGCTTAAACATAAAACCGATTATGTGGTTGGCACAGAACTGGGGAGTATTTCTCTCTATTGTACATAGGGTCACTATAAGTCAGACTGGACTCAATAGCACTTCAACAACAACAACAACAAGTTTGAAAATATATTATTTTCAGTCTCCTTTAAATTTTTTTCACAAGTTTGGTCTACTAGAAATACGAGCAAATGAGTAATTTTAAATTTTCTTTAGAAAAGTAAAAGGTGATACACTAATGAACTTGCTTTAGTCGTTCTACAATGCATATTTATAAAATATCACTTTGAATGTCATATATACAATTATTAAGAATTTATAAACCTTTATGTACTTATTTTTTTGATTCTTTCTGCAGTGCTGAGGGTTGAAACCAGGCCCTTGCAAATGCCAAGCAAGTGCTATACCAGTGAGCCACATCCCAGCCCTTACAATTTTTTTTTTTTTTTGAGATGATAGGTATCAAACTGAGGGCTTTGCACATACAAAGCAAGCACTCTACCACCAAAATACATCCCCTAACACTTAAAATTATTTTAGAAAATTAAAACACGTGAAAATAATTTTACTAACATTTTATTTAACATAGTTTATCCAAACTGACTTCAGTATGTAATCATTAAAAAAAAAACAAAACTATTAATGAGATTGTGTGCATACAGTTTTTCTTGCAGCTATTGAACTCCAGAGTACATTTCACATTTTCAGCACATTTCAAGTGCCTCAGGGTCTTGTGTGTTTGTGGCTGCCCTGTTGGTATGCATAGCCTCAATGTGAGTGGAACATAAAGATGAAGGAGCATTTTGTTTTGTTTCATAACATCTGTTTTGAGGTTACAATTTGTGGTATGTCTGTTGGGCTTTTTTTTTTTTTTCCTCATGTTTCAGTGATTTTCTTTGCACCACCAGGATAATTTTGAGTTTGTAGAGTTGAACCAAGAACCAAAAAGCACAAATTTTGTGCTTTTGTGATAAATGCTTCTATCCCTCCCTGCCCTTCTCTTGTCCTCTTTTTCCTTCTCTCTGCATCTTCTTCCCTTCCTGTCTTCTTTTCTCACACTCTCTCTCTATTTTTGGTCTGTGGGATGATCAGTTTCATTTTTTTCTTCAAAGGTCTTAGCCATTTTTAAGTCTGTAGTTCAGTAGTAATGCTTTTGTGTTTTGAACAAGACTCTTTAATCCTTGGGCAAAAAAAAATTTTTAAATGGTCAGAAGCAAATTCAACAATTAATGAGGAAAAGATTTAGATACGTTACTAAAGACATGTGGATGGCAAATAAGCATGAAAGGTGCTTCATATTATTCACCAGGGAAATGCAAATTAGAATGATTAGATCCCACTTCCCATCCACTAGTGTCTAACATTTAAAAGGCTGGCCTTCTCAGGTGTTGGGGTGGCTGTAGAACTTCCTGCACTGCTGGTGGCAGTACAGAATGGTACAGTCAATTTACAGAGTTTGGCCGGTTCACAAAATGCTAAGCCTGTACCTTAGAATTGAGTATTGCGCTCCTAGGTACTTACCCAAGAGAAGTGAAAGTATATAGCTATACAAAGACTTATAGATAGCAGCTTTCTTCAAAATACCCAAAGCTGGGACAACTTGAATGTCTATCATTAGGCAAGAGGGTAAACAAATTGTAGTGTATTCATATAAGGGAATAGTACTCAGCAATAAAAAGGAATCAGCTGTTGACATGTGCAGACATGCAGCAACATGAATGATTCTCAAAATAATTATACTGAATGAAATAAACTGGACAAAAGGGTTTTAATTTTATTTTTATTTTTATGTTGTTTAACGTGAATTTTTTGTTTACTGTTACTTGTTATTCAGTGCTAACTCAGCTGAGGTCAAAATGACCTTAGTAAGACCAAGACCCTGAAACTGACCCCATTCTGTCTTCCTAGTGAACTACTGAGTTATGCTTGGGCCTACTGTATCCTGCTTCTGTCTCTGGCGACTTATGGTCTATATTATCCAAGATTGATGTCAACTGTTTTAATTACTCTTGGTTTTTCAGCACTTCAGGCTCACTTTAACCTAGTAGCTCCTAGAGCTGCTCTGTCTTTTTGGAAACCTACCCTTTTCCTACTGAGTTGTTGTTGTTGTTGTTGTTGTTAGGTGCCGTCGAGTCGGTATCCGACTCATAGCGACCCTCTGTACAGCAGGGGAAACACTATTGTCAGTGCTTCTCTGCAGTTGATAGGGTTTTCAATGGCAGATTGATTTTTGGGAGGGAGTTGCCAGGTCCTTCTCCCAAGCCTACAGCTTCTGCTGTTCCCAGGTGGTCTCCCATCCAGGTACTAACCAGGCCCGACCCTGCTTAGCTTCTGAGATCTGATGGGATCAGATGCCACAGGGCTACAGCTGCAGGTTTCCTACTGAGTAGCAAAATCATATTCAAGCAGATTTCTTTCTCTTCTGCATTTCGGGAACACTTAACATTTAATTTAGCCCAGCACACATTTCCTTTGTGCCTGGGCACACATTTTTGTTTGCCATCACATCAGAAATGGCCATTGTGGGTCTGTGTCTTGACAGATTAAACTAGGAAAAACAGCTTTTCTCTGAAGTATAATCTACCCCAAATCAAACGTGAGGTCAGCCTGTGGAGCACAAAGACCTCTAGACTGGGATCCCTTCTGAATTACAGGCTTACCTTGTTTACTAATGTTCTGTAACTTGTCTCAGTTATTTAACTCTTCCAAGGCTTGGCTGTTTGAGCCATAAAATAAAGAGGTTGGGCTAGAATTCTCAGTGATCAGCTAATAACCTTGTGGCTTATTGTCATTTTCTTACTGCTTCCTGCTCTGTAGTGAGGATTAGTGGTTGTACTGTGTGTTTATTGAGCACTTGCTTTAAGCACTATACTGATAGCTTGACCTGCATTATCATGTTCGATTTCACAATACCATGGAATACATATTGTTTCCATTTTACAGATAAAAAAACTAAAGTGTGGGATGTTTTTTCCTAAGATCACATGAATACAGCTTGTCTGATTCCCAGGATGTTTAACCACTGTGCTTTACTGGTTCCTTGACATTTCACAATTTTTTGAGGCACGGTCTCACCTATAAATGAGGCTAGCCTGGAACTTGTTATGGAGCCTTGGCTAGTCCTTGGCCTCCTGAGTGCTGCTGTTTCACAATTTTAAGTAAAGACACATGGATGAAAATCCTGTTTGGGAAGGGAATGTTAAGAGACATCTGGTCTAACTACATAAATTCATGTGCTACCCTGCAGAATCCAGATACAGATGAATGTTTTCCTAAACAGACCTTTTTCTTATTCTTTTCTTTTTTTCTTTTTCAGGGTCAGGGAATCAAATCCAGGGTCTCTCAAATGCTAGGCAAATGATCTACCACTGAGCCACACCCCAAGCCCTGGCCTATTCTTTTTGAGCAACTGAGATTTTTTTTTTAATACTGGGGGTGAACCCAGAGCCTCATGCATGCTAGGCAAGCACCCTACCACTGACCTGTACCTCTAACCCCTTTTTTATTTTTTATTTTGAGACAAAGTCTTGCTAAATTGCACATGCTGCCTCTGGCCTTGAATTTCTGATTCTCCTGCCTCTGCCTCCCAAGTCAATGGGATTATACATGTACGCCTAGTTTTAAGTTCTGTTTTTAATAGCTTTATCAAGATAGAACTTACATACTGTACAATTCACCCATTTAAAGTGTACAGCTCAGTCGTTTTTATTATATTCACAGACTCTAGCAGGGGTCACCATCTCATTGCCTCAAGAAGAAACTGTACCTCTTAGCTATCACTCCTAATCTCTCCACTCCCCTCAGCTCTCAGCTACCAATAATCTACATGTTGTCTATGTGTTTGTCAGTTGCATATAAATAGAATCATATATTTTGTGGGGTTTTTGTTTGTTTGGGGGTACTTAGGGATTGAACCCAGGATCTTGCACATAGTTTGCAAGTGCTCTACCATTGGGCTGTACCCCCAGCCCATTTTTAGTTTTTATCTTGAGACAGAGTCTTGCTAAATTACACCAGCTGCCTCTGGCCCCAAACTCTTAATCATCCTACTTCTGCCTTCTGAGTTGCTGGGATTACAGGCTTGTGCCACAGCACAGGGTTCAAATTCATGGTCTTTTGTAACTAGCTGCTTTCTAGGATGATGTTTGGAAGATTGGTCCATGTTGTAGTGTATATATCAGTACTTTATTTTGTTTTATGTACCTGTTGTTAGGTGCTGTCAAGTCAGGTCCGACTCATAGTAACCCTGTGTACAACAGAAAGAAACACACCCCGATTTTGTGCCAGGCATGTGACCTTTTTTTGTGTGTGTGTGGTACTGGGGTTGAACCCAGGGTCTTGCACTTGTATGCTTTGCAAGTGCTATACCACTGAGCTGCACCTCCAGCCCATTTTTTTTTTTTACTTTTTTGAGACAGGATCTCACTAAATTATGCAGACTGCCTCTGGTCTTGAACTTGTGATCCCCCTGCCTCTGCCTCCCAAGGTCTGCACCTTGACCACATTACCTTTTTTATGTTTAAGCCCATTGTTGCAGATGCTGTGTCAATCCATCTAGTTGAGGGTTGTCTTTTTTTCTGTTGACCTCTCACTCTCCCATACATGATGTCCTTCTCCAGGGATTGGTCCTTCCTGACAACATGTCCAAAATACGTAAGACTCAGTCTAGCCATCCTTGCTTCCAAGGAGCACCCTGGTTGCCCCACTTCTTAGACAGATTTGTTGGTTTTTTTGGCAGTTCATGGTATGTTCACTAATCATCTCCAGCACTGTAATTCAAAAGCATCCATTCTTTTCCTGTCTCCCTTATTGAACCTCCAGCTTTCAGAAATGTATGGTGTGACTGAAGATATCATGGCACAAGTCAGGCACACCTTTGTCTTCAACATGGTATCTTTACTTTTCAACACTTTAAAGAATTCTTTTTCAACAGCTTTTCCCAGTGCAGTGCGTCTTTTGTTTTTTTGACTGCTGCTTCCGTGGGTGTTGATTGTTCTCCACTTATCATGAAGCTGTGTACTAACCCAGTTGATATTCCATTGTGTGGTTATACCACATTTTGTTTATCCATTCAGCAGTTGATAGGCATTTGGGATATTTCCATCTTTGGGGTATTCAGAATAATGCTGCTCTAAGCAGTCATATATAAGATTTTTTGCCAGGCAATTTTTATTTCTTTTGGGTATATACTTAGGAGTAGAATTACTAGGTCATATGAGAACTCTCTTTAACCATTTTCCCAAGGTAGCTGTACTCTCTTACATTCCCGCTAGCTATATTTGAGGGTTGAATGTTTATTTACTTTTGGTACTGGGACTAGAGCCCAGGGCCTTGGACATGCTCAGCATGTGCTCTACCACTGAGCTACACACCCAGGCCAGAGCCTTGTATTCTTAATATTGAGCTAAAATTTGCACCCTCTAACCATCAGTCATAATACCAGGTGTCCAGAGCAAATCTGCATTTTCCACATGACCTCCAATTTATTCATGACTTCTGAGTGTTCTCCAACACGGAACAGAGTGTCTCATGCTCCAGTGGTGCAGTGTTAGAGCCTCCAGCAGCTGTCTTATAAATGTACCTCAGTTTGTCTATAGTACCCTCACTCTTTTTTTTTTTTTTTTTGGAAACTAGATGCATTTTACTTCCAGGTATTTGTGATCAAAGATGGTTGGCTGTTCTCTGAATTTCCACTTGGTTAACTGGTGATCCTTAACCCACCTCCTGCTACACATTAGAAATACCCAAGTCTCTTAAAAACAAATCCAGATTTTCTTCTGATACATGAATGCAAGTCTGCCTTGTGGTTTCCTGTAATCCCAAGAAGTTCTGTAGAAGAGGCCTGACCAGAAGGAAGTGTTTTTTTATTTTAGGGTAGTTTGTGAGGTGGTAGGAAGGTGCAGTAGTTAAAGAGCATGGGCCCAGAGACAGAGGCAGTTGTCTCAATTCCTACTCTACCACTTACTGGTTGTATGACCCTGAGAAATTAATCTCCTAGACCTAGTGTGCCTGCAACTGTATCACTGTGGCATCTGATCTCATCAGATGTTGGAAGCTAAGCAGGTCCGTGCTTGGTTAGTATTTGGATGGGAGACTGTCTGGGAACACCAGCTGCTGGAGGCTTGGGAGAATGACCAAGCAACCCACTCCCAAAAAACAATCAGCCATTGAAAACGCTATGGATAGCAGAGAAGCATGACAATAATGTTTTGTCTGTTGTACAAAGGGTCACTATGAGTTGGACACCGACTTGATGGCACCCAACAGCAATAAGACCTAGAGTGTTAAGTATTAGCATTCTTCCACCCAGACAGAGCTGATTTATTTCATCTGGGCTGAGCCCCAGGAAATGCTAGTGTGTATCCTGAAAGGGGAGTTAGTGCAATCAGTAGTGGCCAAAGAATGGTTGTGGCTGGATCCTCTGCGTGCCAAACTGCTCATATCACTGCCATCTTGCATGGATACCTGCTCTCTTGATTCAGAATTACTGTGACATTCGTGATCTGGCCATTCACACAGCATGCCATCTTTAAACATCAAGCATTTATTTTTTCCTGATTTCCACAGAGGTCTTGTTTTCCCCCGTGTGCTATGCAGACACTGTGGGATGGCTTTGTATTGCCTCCTTGTCAGCCATACGCAGTTTCTGGATGGGCTCTTTATGGACCAGCAGTACTTTAGGGGATCCTGGGGTTTAGATCAGTGGAGAGAGTGCTGCTTTGCACTCTCTGAGGCTCTGAGTTCAATCCTCAGCACCACAAGAATGGGAGAAGGATCTGGCAATCCACTTCCAAAGCCATCCTGAAAATAATCAACCATTGAAAACCCTGCGTGGGTGGAGTCTCCCACTGGACTGCACCTAACTGCAACAAATACCTGTAGGCAAGAGTGATCACTGAAAACAGATATCTTATTAGTCTAATATCGTTACTGCTTGGGAAACCCCTTTCAGTGTCCTTCCTCTTTTCTGGTGATGGGCTTAGAGTATAAATGAAAGCCATATGTAGTTCACGTTTAGAGCTCTTGCTATATTCCTGGTAGTATGAAAAGAGCTTTATGTTGATCATCTCAGAATCCCTTTTTTTCTTTTCCTTTTTTTATTGAGACATGTTTGTATATCTTTATGGAGTACATTTTGGTAATTCAATATGTGTATACAATGTATAATAATTAAATCAGGGTAATGAACATTTCCGTCTTTTCAGACATTAATCATTTTTATGCGCTAGGAATTCTGTACTCTTTCAGTCATTTCAAATATAGCACAGATTGTTTTGAGTTGTAGTGACCTTACTGTCCTAAATAAGAACCAGGAGTGATATTTCTACTCCAGGCTTTGGTGCCCCTATTGAACTTCTTTCCATCCTTGTTTCTGTGACCACTGTTCCCATCCATTCTTCTATAGGTGGACATCTTTTCACAAAAAACTCAGATCATGTGGCATTTGTCTTTCTGTGTCTGATTTATTTCACTTAAAATAATAACTTCCAGTTCTATCACATTGCTGCATATGACAGAATTATATTCTTTTTTATAGCTTAATGACATCCCACATGTACATATACCACATTTTCTTTACCCATTCATCTGCTGAAGGGCATATGGGTTGATTCCATATTTTTACTTTTACCTTGTTTTTTTGCAGTGCTGGGGATGGAACCCAGGGCCTTGCAAATACTGGGCACACACACTACTACTGAGCCACCCTAGGGCTCCATGTCTTAGCTGTTATGAATACTGCTACGGTAAATGTGGGAGTGTACACACCTACCTTTTGGCTATAACGATTTCATCTCCTTTCAATGAGTAGTGGAAATGTTGGATCATATGATATTTCTATTTTTAGTGTTTTGAAAACTTTCTATACTGTTTTCCATTAGAGAGTCTTTGTCTCTGCATCCTCACTAGCATTTTCTTTTTTTGTCTTTTTAATGATAGGTAGGTCTCATAATCTTTTGAACAGTCTTTTCAGTAGGCATTGTTGAACAGAAGCTGGAAGAGATTAATTGACCCAAAGTCTCACGCTGAGTGAGGAAGTCAAGATTGAAACCCAGTGAGTTTCTTTTGATTTTTGAAAAATGAAACTGTTATTCAAAATGATGAAATCAGTTTTAAATATCTGAAAGTATAAGCAGTGAGGTCCCCCTGCCACTCTGAGAGGCAGTAACTGTGCCCAGTGTCTTGTGTATTTCTGTAGCGATAGTCTTTCCAAATAACCTATGAGCTGTATGTATTTATCCATTCCCCCGCCCCCCGTTGCTTTGTTTTTTTTTTTTTTTGCTTCAAGGTTGAACCCAGGACCTCACACATACTTTGCAAGCACTCTACCACTGAGCTGCACCCCCACCCCATTTTCTATTTTTTGTTTTGAGTCACGGTGTTGCTGAGTTTCTCAGGCGGCCTATGACCTGGAACATGGAATCCCCCTGCTTTTGCCTCTGAGTCACTGGGATTACAAGTGTGCACCATTGTGCTCTGCCCAGTTGGTATTATTGTGGACATTATTCTGCATCCAGCTGAGAGTTTTGGTTTGTTTAAAGAGATGAGGTCTCTCTATGAAGCACAGGCTGACCTGGAATTACGGGTCCTCCTGCTTCAGCATCCCAGCTTTTGAGATTACAAGCATGTGCCATAACACCCTGCTGGGAAATTGCTTATCAGTGTATTTGTAATTTTATTTTATTTTATTTTTACTTATTTACTTTTTGTGTGTGGTGCTGGAGATTGAACCAGGGGCATAGCTAGGGAAAGCACTCTACCCATGAGTTGTGCCCCTAGCCCTAGCTGTCATTTTTTTAAACAGTTGGGTAGTATTCCAGTGTTTCCTCTATTGATGGACATTGATGTTTTCTTTAGATTTACAAATGATGCCATAGTAACCTAGCACCTACTTTCCTTTTGTACATGCTTTGGTACAGAGTTTCTCAGCCTCAGGCCTATGGACCCCTGGGACCAGACAGCTCTTTGTTTAAGGGACTGTCCTAAGCCACACAAGGTGTTCAGCATCATCTCAGCCGTCTATACACTGGATGCCAGCAGCACCCCCATTCCGAGTTGTGAACCAAAAATATCTGTAGACAGTGCCAGATATTCTCCAAGGGGATCAAAAATCAAGTTTTGGTTGAGAAACCAGTGCTTTAATTTTTCTGTAGGATAAATTTCTGTAAGTGGAATTGCTGGATCTAAGGTTATATGCAGTTATAATTTTTATAGCAGTTGCCAAATTGTTCTTCTTAGAGATTGTAACGTTCATGCTCTAACCAATGGCATTTGAGGATATTTTCTCATTC